>JARFOD010123708.1:0-14309 GCA_031763545.1 Mopalia muscosa
AGAAAATAAGATGATTTTTCGATTTTAATTGATTTACATCCCTGTGCCAGTGTGACTGCTTTTAGAAATATATATCAATACATAATGTTGAGATATTAACTCTGCTTTATAATCATGAATTTACAACATTTGTCATCCATCAAATAAACTCGAAGCTGGGTCTGTTAACACTAAGTTATCAAGTCTATGTATTTGCAGTTATAAGTGCTTAAGTTTTAGCCAATTCCCTGATGACGGAAATAGTTACCTCCAAATGCTTAGATATAGAATTTTTATAATTATGTATCAATTATTTTTCTTCGCTCTTTCACTTGTGATTTCTTTTTATTTATTATAGAAAGTGTTATAAGTGACCATATACTGTTTAGCGGCAGACATATTTATCAGTTAAATCCGACGACCGTTCAACTGTCCACATTTAAGTTATTGGACAGTCTGTCTCCTGCAATTGCCATAAATCCCGAAAACACCCGAGTGTACTGGTCTCAGTTAGTCGACAATACTATCCATTCCTCTCAATTGGATGGCAGTGACGTCAAGAAATTCATCGACACAGGTAATTACAGTGAATTGAAAAAAAGGCACAATAACAAATAGGAAATGTGGTATGTCAGCGTTTGGCCAAACGCAATAGTTAGTAGATATTGGGTGGCCGGGAAAGTAGTTCCTTTGCTGCTCTCGAATTTATGTACAAACCTGCTTTATTACAATCATATATACACTAATTGCTACACCGTATTTTTATGATGTGCTTTTTAATTCTATCTGAATGCTATAATGAATCAATGATATATATGTGAGGTTTCTATGTATTCAGTACATGATATAGTCAATGGTAGTTTCCTCCACTTAACGAGACAAAACCGTGAGATTGACACGGACCGTCTCTAAAACAATCCAATATGTATTTTCTATTTACCGTTTCGATATTAAATTAACACTTGTGCTGGTAAAATCTGTCATGAGGAGGCACAAAGATGGTCTAATGGATGGTAGGTTTCTTGATGAACCCACACGCTGATTTATCCGTGAGATCGACAAAAAATTTATCTAAAACAATCCAACAACGTTTTGTTTTGTTTTTTTTTTACTTTTTCGGTATTAAGTTTACACTTATGTCTATAAAACCTGGTGAGAGAAGGCACAAAGTTGGTCTGGTCGATGGTACATAACTTGATGGAGCGACACGCCGTTATATCCCGGAGATCAACATGAAACGTCTATTAAAAATGCCAAAATGTTTTTTTTTTTTTACTGTTTCGGTTTTAAGTTAACACTTGGGGCTATAAAATTTGGCGAGAGACGGCACAAACATGTGATCGATCGTTTGTTTCCTGATGAACGGACACGCCGTTATATCCGTAAGATCGACACGAAGCGATAATCAAACGATTCAAAATGTTTGTTTTTTTTACCACTTTTGTCTATAAAATCTTACAAAGAAGACACAAAGATTGTCTGATCGATAGTAGACAACTTGATGAGGCGACACGCCGTCATATAGTGAGATAGACATGAAAAATCTAGCTATCAAGCAATCCAAAATGTTTGACTGTTTCGGTATAAGGTTAACACTTGTTAAGATGAGAGTAGATGGTTGGTCATTGGTAGATTAATTCACGTAACAATCCGTCGATATACATCCGTGAGATCAAGATGAAGCCATTGTCAAACAATACAAAATGCACTATTTACCTTTGTGGTATTAAGTTAACATTTGTCTTGATATAATCTGGCAAAACCAGGCATAAAGATGATCTGGTCTATAGAATGTTGCTAAAACTACATTTGTTTCATTCAAAAGCGATTGCTTTCCATTACACATAATTCTTATATAAGTTACGGTTCCCTCATTTGATAAAAGTTCCGTCCCACTGTCAGTATACTGGGAGTGACATGTAGCTATAATACACATACAGGTAATGTAAACAATATTTTTGGCCCAACTGATGAAACTTTACAATTAATAATTTTTGTGTCTTTTAGAAAGTGAAGATTAGCAGTATTTTCGCTATTTTGGGATAACACCACGACTCTGAGGGTCGTGGGTTCGATTCCCGGACCGGTTTCAACTTACACAATTTTCTGAACAGGTATATGTTCTAACTAAGAAAGTGTTATCCCAAAATAACGAAAATACTGTTAATCTTCACTTTCTAAAAGACACAAAAATTATTCACGGTTATAATGTATTCACATGAACATCGCACTAATTATAAAGTAGCTATGGGTTGTGTCAGTTTGCATTCTGCATCACGAGGTGATAATGGAATAAAACGTTATAATGATAATATTGTGTCTCGTGTGTAACAACTGTCGAGAGTCCGGTCTAAACCCTTTCGCCAAGGGCAGATTTTGTTAAAGAGTAGCGATGCTCTCTTTACCTAGCATCGCAAGAAACAAAATATTTCACATTATGGAAAGTATTCCCTCTTGGATATGCTCGTGTCAATTATTGTTGGAATAAACCCCTCTCATACATCTGAAGTGTACGGTTTAAAGCACAAATCATTCAATCAATCAACCTAATTAGTGTACCACAATATCAAAGATTGGACAGATTCCAGTACAGCAAGTTGTTTCAAAGACAAAGATTGGTCCGAAAATCGAACCCAAGACCACCGAGATAAAGAAGCCAAATCGCCCGCAGTAAATGGATGCCACCCAGGCCAATCCGCCAAGTCTTCCAACTAAAAACTTACTCTATAGCGGTTATTGAACAATAGTAGGTATTGATTGCGGATGGATCGTTAAGCAGATAGATTTCCATAACTACTAAATCAGCTGATCGCTATCAGGTATACGAAAGAGTCCACAGAAAAATATTTACAATTTGTTTAAGTTATAATTTACAGTGTACAATGAAACTCATTTACTAGTTTCAGTGTCTACAAGAGAAGATTTGGGGTGGAACTTCCAGTTGCCATGGTGCTCTCGCAGCTAAAGGGCAATACGCAGTCTATCTTTTTGTGATGTTTTGTATAACGTCCTACGATTGTATTGCTTTGGCCCTGTCTTGTCTTTGTTACCAGTGTTAATGTGGGCTGTTCTATTCACTGGCTCGCAGCCATATGAGTGAAATAACGACGTTAAACCCCAAACAAACAAACAAACAAACAAACATACAGATTCCATAATATAGTAAGATGATATACACGTGACTCGCATAATAATATGCATTACAGTTAATAAAGTAGCTACATTTCTTCTCTGTACTGTGTAGACTTTTAACTCAATACAGAACGGCCCTTTGCTATAATTTCCCACAATATACAAACTCAAAAACGCTTAGTACTTTATACTCACACATTATTAATACAAAACACAAACAACCCATATGACAAATGAGAATGTTTAATCCTCACCACTTTTCACATTGATTTGGCCATCTTTTTGACACATTTGGATACAATCTAATTAATAATTCATAAAACGAATCAGACATTGCAAAGCAAAAACAACCGAACATTGCATACTATCTCTGCCCTTAATTTTATATTCCGAAGGACGATGACCTCAGTAGGCCAATGGTGTTACAACTATATGATATATGGATGGTTGGTTCAGACTATTTCATCGGATAGTCGTAACGCACCGTAGAAATTACGAGTTATAATAACACCAGTGTGTGACTGATACATACTGCAATTTTACTACAAGTCAGCAAACATTTCGTATTTGCAGCATTGCATTATATCTATTTCATGATATCGTGCCTGATTACACATTTGCAATTGCGCAGCGTGAAACAAAACACAATTGAAAAAATGTAGATCGCGAACATCTTCGCGATCAATCTGCATATCAGAAAATAAAGGAAACATTACGTTACGAATTATATCCATACAGTGTTGATACTTGCTAATCTTTTGTGGGCATATTTGAGTGTAAATTGGAAGCCCCTGTTATATTTTGTGTAATCTTATAAACTGGAAAATCCAATTTCTCAAACGTCATGCTGTACTAAAAAAGAAAAAAAAAAAACATAGTGAAAAAAATAAACCGCAAAAACATGCAGTTGTTATCAATTCCTCCCAGGGTAGAATTAGTTGAGGCGTGAGTCAATTAGAAACAGTTTCCAGAGCTTATACCCGCACTAGGACATCTAGATTAGATAACATGCGGAAAACAACCAAATGATCAACTCAAGCTGGAAATCTCCTGAGCATTTTGACTTGGCTTAGAAAAAAATCGATTCCGAGTATTTTTCATAGTTCAAACAAGGACTCGGATATAAAAGAAACAGAAAAGGCATTCATTTGCGAAGACGGGAAATCGCATACTATTTATGTAGCCGTTGTATTGGGTTTTTTTGCTGTTTATTTTATACAATGGTGCAGACTGGTATACACATGAACACACTTTCCCGTGTTTCTTGTTCAGACCAATCAATCAATGTAAGCAAACAAATTTGTATGTTATCGTATGTGTTCTGGTAAAATTGGGGATGAAGTTGTAATACTTCAATGTTTTTCACTCATAATCCTCACTGTTCTTGGTCTAAGTACTGTGGAAAACTGAGACGAAACCTCGCCAAAACACACTCCCGCAATTGCTGGAGCCACATCGTGTGACTTGCTCATATATATGGTTGTCGACAAACATAATCGAATCATTGAATGGTACCTCGAACGTAAGATTATAATTCACTAGGAAAACACTTGCACGAAATTCACTAAAAGCAAAAAAAACCAACAAAAAACATACAAAAAAAAACAAACAAAATAAATACATACAAAAACACCAACTTATCCCCCAAACCACGATTAGTACAGATTTGAGTCAATTAGAGAGGTTTCGCTCTCGTGTTAGAAGACAGTTTTTTTTAGTCCCCGGCAGCTAAATGATAAACGGACGCTAGAAAGTATTTTTAAAAAGCGAACCGAAGTCCACAGGGGATTATTAACAGGTAAAATGGTTGGACTAAGTAGGGAAAATGATAAGATTTTTGTTATCTAGGTAAACCAATTTAGATTTCGTGACGTATAACGGTCATATCTGGGTCATGGAGAATATTGAACAGCATTGAATAAGAACGTTCAATACTTGGAATAATATTATAGTTTTGATACATCCCTATGGTTTCTTTTAGCACGATGAATACTTGATAAAATACCAAAGCCCAATTGTTTTTTTATAAGCGTATCAATTTACAATTAAAAGCATGTGTCAAATAATACACTGATTATGGGGTTAACATATGGATTGTGTCAGTAATGGACTAAACAGACGTTAAATGCTTTAATATATAAAAAAATCATTTGGAGATTTCTTACTATCATATGTTTTTATCGTAGAGAATGGAAGTAATGCTCCCCTAGTATTTTCATGGAGAAATAAAAGCCAACTGACAAATAATAAATAAATTAAGCTTTTCATAGTGTCGTAGTAACGGATTCACTTATATCAAATAATTATTTCGTTGTAAGACGAATATAGGTTTACTTAACGGCTCGCCAGCAGCGCGCGATACATGTAGCAGGGTTTAAATAAGTGTCCATTACTGGCAATAATAAACAGACTTAATTATCTTACATCGTTGACATTTTAACCAAGTGTCAAAACGAAGACAAAAACAAATATCGCGATGTTGAACAACATTCTAACCCGAAAAAAGCAACAAAGTTAAGACATTTTGTTTTGTTAGAAATAAAGGATTCCGAAATCCTTATGGGCATATAGCAGACGGTCACCATCCAATCAATAATAAACAGTATCTGCAGTTGCCCTCGACCGATCCCATGGCAACGCTTTTAAATCTCTGTTAAAAATACAGTCAAATACGTTATAAAATAAACTTGTCTGAATGTAAGAAAAATTATGATGTCTCGAATCTATAGTTACTGTGTAGTAAAATAAAATAAATATACATTGAATCCCTTAATATATACAAGGTTTATACAGTTCTTACTGGGGATTAGCTTAAAATTTAAGTATTTAACAGTATTTAACAGTACTATATTATAGTCGTGCGCTAGTGTGTATTGTGTCTCTGCGTGGGATTTACTGCATAAGTGTTAAATGTGTTCATGGGTGTGCGTTAATGCATCAGTGTGTACGTGGTTTGATATGACGGTAGATATATGTAGGTGTGCACCTTGTATGGGGTGAGTTAAATATTAGTTATTCCGAGTGGATGTAAATGTGTGTATGACGCATTATTTATTGAGGAATATGTGTGTTTTGAACTCGTGTATGAATCGGTGTTTTGATTTTTTTTATTGATTATTCATAGAAAATTGTGTTTTATAACGTTTGATTAACAGCGTTTCTGTGACTGTTATTCTTCGACAGGACTCAACAATTCATTCAATAATTGATTAAGATCTTGAAATGTATACGAACATTTATTATTATGTAACTAATATTGTTTTCGCTTCATCTGTCCGCCTGTATTGTATTAATATATTAGTCTTATGTTTATATGTCTCTATGCCCAGAAAAGGGCCTGAAGATGAAATAAAAAATCTGAATCTGGAAAATCTGGGGAAAAGTTTTAAACTGTGTTGGTGTTAACCAAATTTAGAACTTTTACAATTATTTCCTACATTTAAACAACGCAATATAACGTGGTAAATTTCCTGATATATACTACATGTAGTACAAATGTATAATGCTGTAGGCCGAAGAGATGTTCCTGATATACATGTATGTATATGTATTTATTTGTAACATGTATGCATATGTATCTTATATGAATTTCATATTACTAATTTTGTTTTTTTCTTACAGATTCCTTCTACTCCTTATACATGTATATCAACAAACTATTAGAATTTATTTTTCTTCGTTATTATCTTTATTTTATCCCATTATGACGCTAGCACAGATTATTTCTTTCTTAACTCCAGGCAGTATATTCCTTCTTTCAGAATACAAGAAGTAGTTATCCAGAAATTGTAAAATTAAGCTTATATGTTGTTCCAACTCAGTCAATGGGGTCTTAGTAATTGGCTGAACTATAAAAATTGCACGGTGTGATGTTTCGACACATTCTCAGTGATGACGCACATATCGGGTGGATGGATAGAATATCAGAGTGGATTTGAGAGGTCAATTCATGATGAGTCAAAATCAACCCCAACTTGACTTGTCTCTTTCTGAATGAAGAAATGCATAAAGTGTTATAATGACGACTGGTCACGTGGCTGTCAGTTTCTGTGCGAGTGTCAAGGTTTCTGACCTGTCAGTGCGCGGAAAAAATCGGCGACATCAGTATATGACGTCAAACAGGGTCGTGCGCATGATGTAATTTTACTTGCGGTCATCTACAAAAATTGAACGATCTGTAAGTTCAAACAGCGCTGTCTGTGGTAACCAATCAGACGATTATGAAAGTAAATTCACTAAAATTTGAAAAGAAAAGCCATTATAACCTTGTGATAGAATCACGGGATAATTGAGACGATTCGTAGGTCATTAATTACAAGCACATCAAAGGATAGCATGTGAAGCGACAATGACACTTGATTGCTATAACTGTTCAGTCCGCCAGTTACACTGTGACTATTGAACCTGATCGGCTCTGCCACTTTCCTGGCAGACACAGGAAAGGTTAACATAGAGATTGTATGCCAGGATTCATTCTATCGCGTCGACCCTAACAGAACGTCTGAAGCGTGTTTCGGGACTGGAGTCCAATTACTTCGACACGCGACGTTTAAATACCATATTCCAGCTTTTATTGTATCTAGGTTAACAGTTGATCGTTCTAAACTGCTAAAGTGTTGGTTCACCGATAGTATCTTCACAAAAATGCGTTTAAATATCGACCGTATGTGTATGGGGATTTTTTATTGATGAAACGTGGTTTGTTTTTTAGGAAAATATTCCGAGATTCAAAATAATCCAGTGCTTGATTACCCTTTTTTAAAAACCTAAAAAACTGCAGGCATGGTTGTATGATTTAAGTATTAGATTGTTTGAAAATGAAATTTAAAGAGGAACACAAGTTTGAATCATATTACTGCGCAGATGGAAACCCCAGTGACTGAGCTTGCCGAGCACGTGAATTTGTTCTATAAAGTTACACACCCCAGAAAAAAACATTGAGAAAACATAGTTCAATGGTAAACAAAATCGAGCGGATTTATTTTCTGTAATTATAATGTATATTGGTTTTAATGAAAGAAACAAAATATAAATGAACACATTCTCTGGTATCCAAGTGTTGATCAGCTACATAAGGCTGAGGGGTTTCAGCTATCACGTTAGGAGGCGCTGTCATATATCATGCTAACATTGAAAGAAGTTGTTAAATTTGTCAAAGATCTCTCTTGGATTACACTACACGG
This sequence comes from Mopalia muscosa, assembly GCA_031763545.1. NCBI lineage: Eukaryota > Metazoa > Mollusca > Polyplacophora > Chitonida > Mopaliidae > Mopalia > Mopalia muscosa. The sequence goes on from JARFOD010123708.1 coordinate 8,295, forward strand.
GTTTCAACATTTCACTGAATTAACCATTACACTGACATGCTCACAACATTAGCATGGGGACAAAATAGTTTCATTTGACGGCATCTAACCATATTTGTATTTTTCGCAGCGCAAAAAACATGTCTCTCCATAAAAAAAACCCGAGGATAATTTTGGTTGGAATTATACAGCGGCATTAATGTCAAAGAAATTGGAAGTATCATGAAAGAAAACAAAATAACTTGGCTTGTTTAAGATGTGGAACGTGTTAATGGTCACATGGAAATTCACATCTATAGAACAAAACGGCATTTGCTTGATGAAATTGCATGAAAACATGTTTCTTTACACATTGACAAATCGTATCAGGTCTTTAAAAATGTATGAATGGAATTCTACTCTACGCCGATTTTGCCAGTTTAGTTTTTCTGAGATACAGGACAACACGTTTTATATGGCATGTATCTTCTGCATTATGCAAACGAAAATATGCTGACATATTACTATTGACAGAAACAAACAGTAAAAGAAGAGGGATTTCCGTTTCCACTCAGTTGATATGTGTCTGACCATTTATACGACAGGTTTGGAGAAAAAACAACTTATAATTCATATGGTGAAGGCGATATTTACATATTAAATGGAGTACATTCCCTTTATTGGACACGGAGAGAAGTGATTTAATGTAATAGTTTACCACAGAAGTAACACAAAATACTATAGTGTACAACATTTTACTTCAAAGTTACAAATTACCACAGTTAACCATAGAAGTATTCTAACATATTAATTACCCCAGTTTAACATAGATTTACCATAACATACTACCACTTACCACAGTTTACCGCAGAGGTTTCACAGAGTTAACACAGATTACTACAGACTACTACAGTTTACCATAGAGGTACCATAACATACTACAGTTTACAACAGAGCTTCCACAGTGTTACCATAGATTACTATAATGTACCACAGTTTATCATAGATGTACCATAAGATACCACAATGTAACACACTTTACCATCATTTTACTATAGATTTTTGTGGTAAACTATGGTATATTTTCATAAGGACCAGATATCGCTTCTAACAGATCATACTTGTTAATATGGTTGCGAAGAGAATAATTATTTTTATTCAGCCGTCATATAAGTCTAATACCCGTGAGTAGGATGTTAAACAACTATCAAACAAACACACAGATTGTCTAGCATTCTAAGAACGTCGTTTCGACATTAAGGATATTGTTCCACAATATTTAAATCGCAAACACAATAAGCCCAAAGGTTATCGAATTATTAAGAAGACGACGAAATAAAGACCATATGATATTACAAGCATACAAAACGGTTTAGGTCATTAGACAAGTGATTAGTTACTTGAGCTTATTTGGTAAGGACGGCAGGAAAATATGTCAACGATGTTCTGTTCAAACGTATCTTGAAAAGGCATATTTGCTGTCCCTACGGCAAATTTGTCGCGTAAAATATGCGGCCAAATTTAGTGTCAGTTTTGGGTTAAGGTTAGGTTTAGGGTCAACTTCTAACCTAGTGCTTCGGTTAATGCACATGTGCATGAAGTTTAAATTCTGTTATCACTATGATCCAGAAAAAAATATATTTTTGTTTTGCATGACATTTCTTTTGGGGCTCAAGGTTTAAAACGAAAGGAAATTAAAAACGTTCAAAGTATCTAACTTACAAAAGCTAGCATATTTGTTAAACAGAGATACCTTTTTACTTCACTTCAACTTCATTTATTAAAATGGTGAGGGTGTGTGTATTCAGGGGGAAAGGTTCTTGTATCAGAGGGGTATCTGGTATCCTGCCTTCTCAACGTTTATTGTCATCTACATCCTGGTGGGTTTCTCTTACCCAGAGGCTTAAATAACATTGAACATAATGTTAAATTATATTCTAACAAGCAGACGTTATGGAAAAAACCGAAACACTTTGGCTGCTATAGCCCCCCCTACTTTCAGGAATTAATACACAGAAACAAACAGTGAGTCGGACAAATGAGGGTAATTCAGTCTGGAGACATTTGACATGAGCCTGCACATTAAGATGACATCTTCGGGGGAAACTTATTCATAATTCATAGAGGAGATCAGATACGCGAGGCGAGACCAGACCGGGCACATGGCTGTTTCTATAGACACACGGACACCACATATTATCTATTTCTTTGGGGTTATCTTTACCGGACTATTAATTGGCATCTGTCGCGATGTTTCGGCATTGCGTTTAGCCATGAATCAATACAGGCTATAAATTGGCCAAATAAACCGTTCATAGTACAATATATTAACGCAGCTAGCATCTGAAAATGGCCAAATTGAGTAACAGTTTATGAAGTTAACAAATATTGACGTCTTTTTGTTGTTGCTCAACAAATATCAGTAAGTTATTAATATGTAGTTAGCTTTGAAACGTGCAGAAGTAGTCATGACGTTATTTCCAAATACGCACTCACATATTGCGTTCTGTGAAATCGGTTAGCTTTTCTCATTTGACTGTTGAAGATATAGGATGTTTTGTTTGATTGGGTTTTATGGTTTGCTTACTTTTGTTTCGCTCATTCGAGAAGAGTAAGCCAAATGGGTAAAGAAAATTAGTGACAAAACACAGACGAGACATCGCAATCTGAAGAAGCACTATGGAGACTAGCTTCGTTTTGTCCCCTGGCCCACAGAGCACAAAGACAACTTGACACTCCCCAAACCACTCGATTAAGAACAAATAGTGAATTGCTGTAGTGATAGTGTGAAATCACCCCCAAATACAGGTGTTTTCTTCCACATTAATGTTAATAATAAATCAACCACAAATTTTGGCGTGCTTGATATTTGTTCGAAGATTAAGAACTGCGTCCCGTATCATGTTTGTGGTTCGAATACCCGGTCTCTGTTAACCAGAGGACTTGTTACTGTGAATTGATCTCATGTTTTTATGTACATGTGTGAAAGAGCATTATTCCTGGTCGAGAAATTAAATCAAAATTTTAGCTATGGTTGCGTTTCCTGCAAATCCCACTCTCTAAAAGAAGCATCGGTTCAAACGGCATTAATTGAGATTCACCGATACGGCCTGATAGCGATTCATCATCTGGTTATAGATTTCTGTCACGTGCGAAATCAAGAAACGTTTATCGGAGTGTTGAGGCCGAGTGAAGTGAAGAAATAAGTCAACTGGACGAATAACCAAACAGCAGTTATGTGGCTTCATTGCGCACAGGGAGATGACAGCTAGGAACCGTGCAATTTGTATAAAAAATGTGTATGGGATAAAACACGAAATTAACCGATCTAACTGAAGCAGCTTGTGTCTGTTAACATCTGTTGGTTATTCATAAAACGAACTCACAACAACAGCAACACATGGACATAATGATAACTACAAGGAGTAAAATAGAAAAATCCTCACATGCATCTACATATGGCCAGAACAGTTCTTATGCAATGTGTAATTACGTACAACGGGTTAGTGTTAAGATCCGGGTTGTGTCTTCAGTTGATTTGAAATGTGTATTGTAGTTTTAATAGGCATGATACAATAGCGTTGTTCAAACCGTAAACCGAAACAAAACGAAATGGACGTGTAAATAATTGTTCTGAAACTTTTAAAACACACAGTTAAAATTGAACGCAACTTTCCTGATATATGATCATCATATATTTTTATAAAGTTAAACTTTGAATGCATGTACACGCAGACATGTTATTGTCATTGTTGTATTAATTATATTAACACAAAAATAACAATTATGCTAATTATATTTATCATTATCATAAAATAATATTATTAGATTATGGTAAAGCAACCAAGTGTTCTAAGATCTGTGAACAGAAAGGGGTTATTTTAAAACAGCGTTTCTAGAAGGCAGCAGTTATAATAAAAAATAACAGGGCTTTAAATTGAATCAAACCACCTTTCTAGTTTACAATAATTCTTACAACTTCATTTAGGCATTTATTACGTCTATAAGATTCAACCACGCATGTTAAAATCGGAGACCAATTTATTTGCCAATTAAAACTGAACTTTGGGAAGATAGCTCTGTTGCTGGTCAGTGATGTTGTCTTTCACAATGAACCAGTCATTGGAAGTTGAAGATTTTTGATACAATCAGTCCCGTGGAGTTCATGGACAAATGAATACGTAATGGGTAGGATAACGTATTTTTTCCGTTATCCAAACAGCTCGCTGTGAAAGAAAATGCTAAGGGTTTTATGCCATGATAATAGCTTTGATGTTTTTCGAACATGACACATACTGAGAGATATTTTAATAGATCAAATAAGGACGCGTGGATAGATCTTTTCATCCATGTTTAGCTATGCATTTATTTGAAATTCGACTCAATCGATGTAGCATTACGATGGGTGTCAATTTATTGTTAATGTAACTGACATACAATATTGTATTTCTTTGTGGGTTTTTTAAAAACGTCGTCTCTGTGAAACTGTAACGTGATAAGTTTGCCTGTAGCACACTTCAGTATTTGACAACACATGTGATGCAACGTGGCTTTAATGTATCGGGCGTTTGTCCATAACACGTTCTTCTATGACGAGAAATATTATGAATCCCCAAAAACATTGTGTTTATAAGACAATGAAAGGGTAAACAAGGGATATATGTAACGCCTCTTACAGAAACGTCCACCCTACACCCTGAGTCATAAATGCAAGGTTCGTTTAATTAGAAAATCCGTGGTCTTTCCCTTTAAGTTCGGTGCTAAACTCCAATCAAACTCAGCTGATAAAGTAAAGCGAAAAGGTAAAGTCAAAAGTCAAAATAAGGGAAAGTTCATTCGGTCATATCATTGTATGGAGGTATTTCATGTTGATGTTTTGCTATCCTTTACAAACATTTACGCACTGATAGGTTGTCCGTAGATACACAAGCGATATCTGCTAGAACATCTTGTTGTTGTTGAAATTATCAAAAACAGTTAATGCATACGGTAGTATCATACACGACGCAACAATGGTATGCCTGTAAATTATACAATAAAACCGATTACCTTGCTTCTAACCAGATATTTACATGTATCCACAAACATGGCACGTATTATTATACCCCATTATGTCAACAGTTAATTTACCTAGTTTATATGTTATTGGCTCGTTCCCAACAGCTCAAAATATAAAATAATCATTGTTATATTATTAAGTCCATGAATGACACTAACATCTAAAACTGTACTAGAACAGCCAACACAGCCCTATCTGTCCCCTTGATACTCATTTTTATATGAAACGAGTTGAATATACTACCATACCTCAAGCTTGTATATTCAGCAAAGGAAAGTTACAACAGAAAAAATTACCACGATTCCACATGTCCAATCAAACAAAAGAGAATGCCAGTACGTAAAGTTCGTATGTTTGAGTACAGTCCAATATTTCTTGAGAAAACATATGATATGTATTATTGTGTAACAGTTTGTACTATGCGTCGATATGTTTTTTATATGTGGGATAAGACTAAGAGATACTATTCTGATATTACTCTAGGTGTTACATGGCTGGGTAAGATTTCTACAAGATTAGCCTAGCAAGATTACATTTCGTGTCGAGATAATTGATTCCCCATTAAGAGAACACTTCGGGTAATGTATCTGAGTTCAAGAGCATAAAGACCCTCCAGTTCCGCCCTTTGAAGTCAGCGTGGAGAGAAGTAGACGAGTGCATCTTCAACAGTCAATTGTACTGTCCTTTAAGAAATCACGTATTTTTGAGGAGAACAAAACCACCACAATCAGTGCCATTGTAATTTAACATTGGTTAAGAAGATTTCATACTTACTTTATTAATTACTGGTTATTATGTAGATTAATTGTATGTTTGTAAAACTGTATTCAACATATATATGGCTTTTTCTTCGTGTACATGTCTAAATTGTGCCCAAATCAATGTATTGATTTTCATTGATGAGACGTTGATTAATATATAAAAAATACATATATGGTATATACTCAATAAAATGATTGTGAATCGTGTGAATGTGTGGATTTCACAGGTAAGTTTAG
>JARFOD010123729.1:0-14304 GCA_031763545.1 Mopalia muscosa
AAATAGTTTCCTCCAATTAAGAAACCGATGGGATTATATTTCATTTAATTCCACAAACCAAAAGGGCCGTCACTCAAATTCAGATTATTACTTCAAACTTGGCTTTTTTCTGTTAATACCATAGTTGTGCCTGTATTTCACTAGGCATCGCAACAAATATAGCCAGCATTGCATATGGCACCAAAATGGTGATACAAAATGGTTCTTTGAAAAAAAAGAAAAAAAAGGAGATTTGACAGGGATGACAAGCATTTATTTAAAAAAAAAGCCCCTAGTTGTCGACCTACTAGCTACTCAGCTTGTTAGATGTTACAGTGTACAAGGGACTCAATTTATATTTTAAAGTATTCTTTAAGCCTACCAATACTCAACAACTACTTCTTCAATTAGGTTCCACATGAATATGTAGCACTCTTTTGTGCTAACTTCAACCAGGCTTGTTATGTTTTATGTTTTCTTTAATACCCTGGAACCAAGAAGATATACTAGTGGACTTCTTCACAGAATTAAATCCCAAACCCTCCAACAAATGAACTGTTATAGTTTAGGCCAAGTTCTAGAATAAGCTCCTAAACAAAACACCACAATCCCCCTGCAACACTGTCGTCCTAATAGCTGAAATGTTTAGAAAATTTTGTACCAGTACCTAAAATGTATATACTGTATAGACCCAATATACCATACAATTAAAATAAAAAATAATGTGACACTCGTTATATTTAGCTGATACCTTTCATTGAATAATCATTGAATAATTTCCATATCTCGGAAAAAAACAGTTTGTGGGTTGATTTGTTACTAACCCATTCCTAATAGCATGTGTGTGACATCAAACATTAGATATGCATGCTTTGTGAGCAGCCCCCTAGAGTTTATCTAGAAAGTGAGATGATTCATTGATTTTAATTAATCGACAGCACTGTGCCAGTGGGATTTAAAAAAAAAGATATATATTACTTTAAAAATGGCTCTTCAAAAATATGCTTCAGAAACACAGACCTTTGATGTTGATTGTGTCACTAGGTATACAATACAGAAGAATATGTAAAGTTTTGATCAACAATGGTTCTTGTGATAGGTTCCAAAAAACAATGTATGGCACCTATTCATCTTTGAAGCAATAAAAATTAAAAAAGCAAGGATTTCAAACATATTATTCCATATTAAAACACAAAACAGACACATCACCGAGTTCAGATAGAAATAATTTATTTACTGTTCATTTATGCCATGGTAACAATCTGTAATACTGTACATACCAAGTTAAAACAGTTAACAAAACAATTTCTGGTTTCTTTTATTTCAAGCATTTTTATGTAGTTATATGATATACATGTATTATAGTAGATTATTTCTTTTAAATTAAAGGGTATTCACTTTAAATATTAAAAAATTGGCTGTAGACATTTGAAAGATTATGAACTCTATTGAACACAAATTTTTACATCTATTTAAATTGAAGTATACATCCTCATTCATGTTACATAATCTGCACCAAGATTTATATATTAAACTTTATCAAAGAATACCATTGTGTAATAATGGTATGGTGATCATAAATCTTTATTCACCCATGTCATAACGCAATCAATGACAAGCTGTGAATTACACTGAAGGTACAGGTAGCTGAAAGCCTTCTTTCTTAACATTCCCTTAAATGCAACATGTTACAGTCCACATATATTTAAGTTATAATTAGTTCATTGTTTTAGAACCTATTAAATGGTCCTGTTAGCTTGGCCGAGCTTGCATGAACTATCAATACTTCAGGCCATAACATTGAATACGACTACAATGTACTTTATCAAACCCAATTTAGTAAAGACTATTGGAGAAGCAGTTTCAAATATGTGCTGATGTGGATAAGGTGTATAGACAATAGTCATTCATAAATGAACACTATAAAATTTCTATCATCATTAGAAACATTATTTTTTTTCTTTCTTAAGGCCTGTTCCTATTGAACCGACCAGACACGCTCTGCTATGATCCACCAAACAAATTCTCATCCGACCAGACACACTCCACTACGATACACCGTCAGCCGATGTGAGTTTAATGGGAACTGTACAAAATATTTCGTCTAAGCCAAGGTTGCCAGTCCATCCACAAAAATCTTGATTTTTTTCCTGCTGGGCAAAAATTGCAGCTGACTTGAAATTAGATTCGGCGCAAATCAAGGCACGATGGCAAAGGATGAGAGGTGTGTTTGTGAAGTACATGTAGGCCTATTTACTTTTGTATTTTCTGTCATGCGATCTCATTTACATAGTTTTTTGCTTAAGTGATCCGGGTACTTGCACACATGCGTACTCATACTCTGTGCCGACAACGATATGTATGGGAACTAAAAATATATTTTCTAACAAAACCAACTTCTCTGCCATTGGTCATGATTTGCGTCAGAGAAATGCGGCAGATTGTGTCTGGTCTGAGGGAAATTTGTTCAATGGGAATGCGTCTTAAATGTCATGAACAACTGTTTGTTGATGTCACCAGCACATGCACACATCATCTATGCTGAAGTTACTGCCAAATCCTCTTCATGTTAAAAGGGTCTTGTAGGTCACTCCTTACCATCAGCAGTCCTATCCTTGTTTTGTGAAATTGTCTGAATCATAAGACAGAACAGAATGTGCTTGTAGCCTTCTTATCTGTAGTACGAGCATACTTGGGCGTGAATTCAGACTTCCTTCGAAGTTTGGGAGGATTATTTTTCTGTCAAAAAAAAATGGAAATTAGGTTCTTTAAGTGGATAAGGCTTGGCTTCAAGTGCAAATAATCTTCAAATATTTTAGTATCCTTGAAACAACATCTGAATTCTTTGTATTTTATTTGAGAGGTTTAGGCCATTTAAAAAAGTAAACTATTATCTTATGTACATGTAAGCTGATCATATGATAAACAAAAAATAATACAGGTATGTCTTATGAAGTAGCTGATGATGATGTTGTAGGAAGGACAGACCATAGCGATCTACGACTATGTAAACCAGTTGATGTTTTATGACTAAATGAAGATATATTTTTTCTTCGATAGAACACAGTTACGTGAAGCAATGTTTACATTAGTCCTCTAGATATAACAGTGTAGAAAATGAGGAAACGGCTATTTCAACCGCCAAAATCAACAATATTACCGGTAATTTTTTTTTATACACTGTACATTCGCGGGGTATTATGTACAAACTGCAACTGTCCAATAAATATCACACGATATTGGACACCGATCTTTCAGACATCACTGACATCATTTTTGTGTTGTGTAGACATATTTTATTGCCCGCCACAAAGAAAAGAACGTACACTTATGTCATATATTTCCGTAAGCTTCACGCAATGTTATGAAATGATAGTGAGCTATTAATAAAATGAATTAAAGAGATATCTGTTATAAATCTTAGATGGTAGGATTTTTAGCCCGCCTGTACGAAGTAAGGAGAGCTTATGTCATACCCCTGGTGTCGGTGTCAGCCATGTAAGGGCTTCTATAATGAAATATACTGAGGGAATTTTTCAGAAAGTTTACACAACATGAGAGGAGAGGAATATTGTCTGTTCAGCTAATTATATGCATATTAATTATTTTAATGAACTTTTTAAGTAAATTTGCATTAAACACCTAACCCCAAATTGAATATCCTGATTGTCCTAAAATTTTGGGTAAATGTTTCACACCATGAGGAAAAGGATATTGTCTGTTCAGCTAATTATATGCATATTAATTACTTTAACAAGCTTTTTAATTAAATTGGCGTTAAACACCATATCTCCAAATTGAATAGCTCGTTGATCCTAAAATTTTATGTAAATGTCACACAACATGAGAGGAGAGGGATATTATCTGTTCAGCTTATTATATGCATATTAATTACTTCAACAAGCTTTTCAATTAAATTTGCGTTAAACACCATAACTCCAAATTGAATAGCCTAATTGTCCTGAAATTGTCACCAACATATTTTCTGTTTGAATTTTAATTATTTAAACAAGCATGTGTATAATAAAATAGGTTATTGGATTGTATAGTTCTGTATGGACTCATCCTGATGCTAGGAAGTTGCTTGCAAGCTAGCGCTGTCCACAGTGCCAGGACTTGTCCATACAGGACCATACAATCCTATAACCTATAATTATTACCTTCTCACACATAACTCTAATGTCATATCCACATATAGTTCAGTCGTGTCAATGAATTAAAGACTCCATTATTGCCTAATTTGTAAGATGTTCTTGTCACCAAATGGATCATACAAGCGCTTGCAGAAATTTTAATCTGTGTGTACTGTTAAATGATTAAGGTGCATAGTTCAAATCATTAACAAGAAATGGATTGTCAAGCTTCCCTGGGATTTTATCTTAACCGTAATAAAATTTAATAATTTTTTTAACTGTCACATACAGGTAAATACCAAGAATCCACAACTGATAAATCAAACTGCCCCAAAGATAAGATGACAGAACTATTTTTAGGTCACCCACCTAGCACAGCTGCATTTTAAAGTAAGATCCATCCAGGCCCCCCACTTATATAAACTAAAAAGGTAGCGTATTGGTAATACACACGTAGCCTACCTTTACATTTTTAAATTAATTTACAAAACTGAAATATCTGTGGATAGACATTGGAGGACCATTAAAGAAAACAAGAGCACGATTTAAAAGCAGGAATGCGTTTGTTTTATTGGTCATTTGTTGAAACAAACTGTTTTCCACCTTTCAGTATAGCCATATCCTGAGTCCCGACCTTAATATTTCTACATTTAAAACATATGTTGACCTAAATGAGTTATGTCTCCTTATTGCAAAAAAGATACATATTTAGATAAGTCTAAATACTTCTTTAATGACCTTAAACAATTAATTTAATATTGCTAACAATCCTGTGAAAAAAGTCCATGGGGGCTTTTAAAAAACAATGGAGAGATAAATGTATAAAAGCAAAGCCTTTATTCAGTAAAGGGTGCAGGATGTCGTGAGCTACTGCCAATAAAAACAACACACCAGCGTAAGCATATTCACAGGAATGTACAACACACCAATCATGCTTCTAATTAAACATTCAAATGTGTTTAAATATATATGTACATTGTATTTATTACTGGCAACAAAATGAAATAGCCATCCACATAGTGTGTTTTATTGGGATTACAAACGAATCCAAGACATGATTGGCGTTTAACTTGTAGATATGTACCTTGTCAACTTTGCCTGAGTCTTCCATCTGTTTGGGAGCGTCTTTCGCTTGTGAAGATGTCTGATTATTTTCTGTTGAAATATTTATACAAATCTAAGATTTAAAAACAGCACTCAATATAAGCTTGTTTTCTTTTTTACATAGATAATGAGGTAGTACAAACTTATAAACTCAGACTATGTACTTTTAAACAAACTTAATTTTTGTTAAATTAAACACCATAGAATGTTGGAAACTGTATGGCATTATACTTTTATAAAAAAGGGAAATATCATAAAGTTGGCATTTCTTTTTAAAAAAGTCTTCTGCGGTCAAGTATCATGATAGCCATAGTATTACTTTTTAATGATGTTTAACCTTTGTGATGGTCTTAACAAAGCCGCAATTCATATAAACCAGTCCGAGGTTAATTTAAAAAAGCCATCTTAGTTTACATGAGATGTAACTACCACTATGACCAGTAATCAAGACATAGTGTTGCCATCACAGTAACGTTCAATGTCATCTACCATTGCTTTGTGAAACTGGTTGCAGAGGTAAAGAAACAAGGTCCTCTTCTCAACATTCTGAGACTCCCATTTTATGCCGCAAATTTGACAATAACATGATTGGTGAATTTTTGATTTGAAGTCCTGTTGTTAAGAGTGACATCTCTAGTTCATTCAAATTAACCATTTGGTACAAAAATATCCTGAAGTTATTTACAACTTTCACATCTGTGTACTTTGTTTTTTTTAAACTTGCAATAAAAAAACAACAAAACAAAACCAGTGAAGGATCTGTAGAAGAAATGACATAAATGACCAAGTGAATGGCATAAATAATAAATGTATAACAATAAACAGAACCACAGATTAGTCAAGCACTAGTGACTACAAACAGAAGCATACAAAATACAAGCCAAATAAAGCTGTTGTTCAGACGATTCCACATAGCAATTTTTGTGGACCAAGTTTTGTTTATTCATGTCACAGATCTTCTAATTTTTTTAAAAATATTCTTTTTGTATTGTTTTAAAACTGATAATCACTGCAAGAATTAAAAAGAATAAAGCTCAAAGTTAGAACTGTCTAAATTGATCTACGCAGGCTAAATGAAATCTGGGCATGAGTTGTGTTTCACAAACAGATTGTTACTTTTGTACATAGTCAAGGCTGCAGCTAGAACAATAATACTATGAGAATCTGTACACCCAGCCGAAATTTATTTATTTTAGTTATTTTCAACCAGCTTTCAAAGTTTCCACAGCATATTTTATAGTTATATGTTTGGTTATGTTTTCCCCAGACCCAGCATAACAGTAAATGATGTATTTTTAATATCAGTGGTGATGTCAGCAGTTCACCAACAAAGCAACTTCAACATGCGATCCTCCACCCAAAAACTTTATTCCATTCTGATATTTTGACTGTTTTGAAGTAAGGTTGCAAAATACCACAAGTGCACGATGTACTCATTGAGGCTCATTCCTATTTAAATTTCTAGTCCAGGACAGGACAAAGAGTACAATCAGATTGTGCTTCCATCGCAGACACTTGTATGCTTGGTCAATAGCACCTAGTGGAGAGGTTTACTGTTTTAAATAGCCATCCAAGTCACCATCTCCTAATGACAGCAATAAGTTGCCCCAAAACTGACATATCCTTATCAAACCAAAGGTAGCTAATAGAAGGTCAGATACAGTCCGTATGGCTGGCAGACTTATATAAATAATACTGAAATCAGCTAGGTAATCCTGGATAGCCCTTTTTGGCTGGAAAACTGCATGTATTTCAACAAAAAATTATATCTGTAGAGGATGAACATTTCCCAAGTACAAGTACTTTCTTCTGAGTCACAAACCACAGGATTTTACATGCAGGAAAATGATCCCTCATTACATTAATTTTTTTAAATTATACTTGAAGATATTGAAATCTGGTTGAAAATTGATGTCTCCCCCATTAATATGCATTAAAAATGAACATGTCTTAAAGAATCGTCTATTTAGTTTCTTGTAGCACTATTGAATTTACCTATTGGATGATAATTGTGTCCTGAATATCATTTTTAACATAGTCAAAATAACCCATAGTAACAAAGTGCAGAGAATGGTGCTTTTACATGACAACACAGGAAACAATATGAATTTTCAGTCGTGTGAAAGTTCACAAGAAACATGTTCAAAAGCGTAAACTTTTTACATTTTATGTGTATAAATTTTCAGAATTTGAACATGTTACCCATGATGATAGGAAACCACAATGAAAACATACCCTGTAACTGCTGCATATCCGTTGTTATTTTTCGTTCATAATCATCAGCCAAATATTGCCAATTATTTCTATTATCACAACAGCCATCATACAATGGTTTTAATTTGTCCGATACCTGAGTAAACATCTGTTATGAAAGAAACAATTTTAACAAGAAAGGATATTTTTTGGTATTGATTTGTACTGGCAATATGATCAAAGAATTGTATTTAGAATTCTAACGCATCTGAAATAGGTATTACATATAAAAGAAACATGAGAGAGAATGATTTACGTCCTTAAACTTTGAAGTGTTTGTTCATTTGTTTGATTTGGGTTTAGCGTTGTACCACACTAAGAAGTTAAATTAGGAACTGATGTTGAATGGAGATCTGATTATGGGCCCCTAGGCATCTAAGGGAAGACAACTGGTGGTATTGCTTAAAGTCTTTCTTCACTTGATTTGAGGTAATATCCCATAAGTCGAGTCGGTGTTAACGCAAGAAACTAGTGTATTATTAAATATTTTAGAAGATTGCCCTTGAAATAATAACAGTGTTTATGGCTCTCTTTGGTTTTCCTATTTTCTGCAACTTTTGAAAATAAAATGGACCTGTTCAAATCAAATTGTTTCTGTGATGTTTTGGTAGGTTTGCAAATTTGATTACTGAGGGGTGAATGGTTTGTTACTGAAGAGGATATACATGTAAACTGAATGTTAGTTTCAAGAATTCAATAAAATAAAATCCTTATGTGTTAGAATTGAAATAAAGGTTTGATTTTCGACAATATTACCAGATAAACAGGAAATAAAAAGAAATCTCCATCAGCTTTAGGATACCACTTTGCCGTATCCCAAAGCAAATCCCAATTCCTTAATATTTGCAGATATCTAATTCACCGTCAGAAACTAAACCTTTGCTATTTTAATATCAACAAGAAATAAACAGAAACTATAAATGACCCAAAGTCAAAGTTAACAATAAAAAATGAGCAATTGATAAGTGAACACTCAACCCCTGGCAATTTCGTCAGCCATTTCCTGCCAGCATCTTCTGTTGTTTACTACACCATCATAAAGAGGCTTAAGGCCTTCCCACAACTCTGCAAACATCTGCAGGAAATCATTGGCACACAGGTTAATTATAAATTTAAGTGCGACTAGTTTAAACTAAACTGTTCAATAAAGCTTTGTTTGAATTTTTTTTCTGGGAATAAATCTGAAAAAATATGATTCCTTAAATTAATTGCTTATTTGTGGTATGCCGAAAAATCAATCATTTTTTAAAATTACACTTATCTAACTTACCTGATAGACTGGTGTACATATGGCATCAATGAAACCAACTTGCATTTTTGGTAATTCATCTTTCTTGCTTCGATCCATCATCGCCTAGATTTCAAGTTAAGAAAATTCTTAAATGACATGACTTTCGGACCTTCAAGCTACAAAATTGACAACAATGTGTCTGTTGAATTTGATATTCTGGTTACAACTGATCAGCTAAATTGGAGCCTGCAGTTTTTTTGTTGTTACTGGTTAATTAAAACTATCTTTTTTTTGTATAGTTGCTAGTGTTGCATTTAGTATTATTATTGAAAACAATTTGCTAATTAAGTTTACATGATCTATTCAGTAACGATTTATAAAGCGTTGGGATAAATTATTCCATTGAATAGACATGTCAATAAGACAAATAAAAAAGTAATTAAGTAAGAGCCTGCAGTTTAGTTTTTCAACAAGCATACAAGAGTCCTGACAATATATAAACAATGATGGAAATATCAGCATAGATAGGCTATCCAGAGATATCTGTTCCACAGTGCCCTGAATAAGGGGCAACATAAAGCCAACTTGTGGTGTGTTGTGATTGTCCTCGTGCATACCTGATCATCACCACACAATGTCACTTGAGTGAAAAAAATCAATCATTTTTTTGTGGATCAAAGGCATGATCGTTATTTGAAAATTCTGAAACTTCACAACATAGCTGTATTCTTGTTTGTTTGCTTTGATGGGGCATTCAGTTCTTATGATAAGTATATTTGCAAGTGTTGTCGATTTTATAAAGATCCTCTAAGACATATCGAAGAGAATGGTGCTTGTATTGAGTCTGGTTTTACATAGAAATTGGAATATCTTTTCATAAAACTAGTACAACACAGAGTGCTAAAAAAATATATATCATATTTTCGCATTTTAGATAAGTAAAACTTATTTGAAATGATACCTTGCTTTTTCTGTTTAGGTCAGCTCATTTTAGTCATGGATTTCTTTTGTGGTAAAATCACTACACATTGTAAATAGACCAATAAAATGTACTCTATTCTGTCAGAATGAATTAACCCCCTGAATATGCACTACGACAGTTTTAACATCAAATGACTGGATCTTCAACAAATAAATTCAAGATTTATTTAAATATAAACATATTTAAACCCAAGTATGTCACTTCTTAACTTTTGTACACAAATTAGCTATTCGGTTTAAAATTGAAAAAAATAGCATATGGCACCTCTTCAGTACCTTATTGAAGTGTGTACCAAGTTTAGTTTTAAAATATTACAAGATTCTAATGAGGGGCTCGAACGTATGTTCTTTGTCAAACTCAATTACAAAATTGATTAAATCAAATATTTTGAATCGTGCCATTGGTGCACAATAATTAAATTTTTCTATCTTTCACCTTTTTATTTTGAGCAGACCAAAAAACCAGTAACATGTAATGTTCAGTTGTATTTGATCAATATGATGCCGACTCTGAGCCATGCTAAATATGCCAAGTTACTCAGTGGTTTTCTGTCAGACTCTTCATCCTCCTTTAATCTATTGCTTAAAGGTTTGGGGTCCACCAGTGGACCACAGGTATACGAGGGAGTGACATGAGGTGACTCCTCTTAGACATGCACCATCCAAACAAATTTTTTTAGGTTCCCTTTCGGCTTTTAGCTTTATGAAGTAACGCAGAATAAGATATGGACAATCTGTCTTCATGTAATTGAAACACTCTGGAGTATGACATTAACAACCCCTATTCTTGCACTGCTGTTTAATTGGTAATACACAAAGAATAGAAATGTCCTTTGCCTAAAATTACCATTCAGCAAAAGTCAACAACATGTAGAGAATGATTGGGTTCAAAATAGTCCATAAAAAAAAAGAAGAAATTATTCCTAACAATAGTCTCTAATGCACATAACGAGATAACTTCAAATGAAAAGGGAATTCTTCAGTTTATTATTTCGTAATTAAATAAACATGCAAATAAACATATGTCTGATGCTCTTTAAATGTGTGAGATGCAAGCACTTACAATTGGTTGCTGTTTTAATTGCTCCTTTTCTCGATCTCCCTGCTCAAAAAACTCTCCAGCAACCAAGTGGGCTATTTTCTTCTGTATGTCCCATGGCTTGCAAATAGCAGCCACATCACAAGCTGTCATCATCATTGCTCTTAAAAAACACAAACAAACAAATAATAGATTCATTCTTTGCAACAAGTTTAACTAAGACTAACCTCAAAGGACTCTTTTTGGAAGTGGAAGAAAAAATGTTCACCAGAAAATGATCTAAAACAAATGTTGTTAAAAATAGACTGTTTACTGCATTAATGCACTTTGCTGTTGCTTTTTTTGAAAATGTGTTGCTATACGGTCAATAAGTCAGAAAATAACTAGAATTTATTGAAGTTAAAGGGAAAGACAGCTGTTTTTCGACCGTAATGTATTATTTGTATTGCCTATTTTCAAAGACAAACATCTGTATTGCACTTGCATTCAAGTAAGCATAGCTGTTAATTAGTTAATTGACAGGAGGGACTGACATCATTGTTTGAAAACATGGTCAGTCACCAGTGTGTCTGTTTGCTTATGTATACATTGGAAGGCATCTGTAACAACATGGCGTATACACAAGTTTAGTTTGAATTACAAATTAACCATGCAATCATAGCTTGGGTGAAATCCCATATCTTGATGAGCAAATTTAAAAACAATTTAATTTGGAGAGAAATTTGTGATTTGACATTTTGTGTTTGTGTGAAATTTGACATTTTATCCAAGAGATGATGATAACTGCTTTTATTCTGTTGTTGTGTAGCTTTGCGATGTAAAGCTTTTTGTGTGCCTTTAATATCATTTGTTTATTCCTGGGAAATCCCGGAAGTTCATTTATTTGGGAAACACAGAAATGAAGCTAGCTTTTTAGAGCGCCTGTAGATGCTCGCAGGTGTGAAGCTGTGCTGATAAGATGCGCCTACAGTCATTCCTGGTAGCGAATGGTTAAATGACCTTGGTTTAACCGCTGGCCATATCACGGAGAGTGTCAGTCAAAGGCATGCGCTCTTATAACTTAAAGTTTATGTGTTCAAAAACAAGTCTTATGAATTTGATAGACAGGCCTATATTTTCTGCTATATTTTCAGCTATACCTCACTTGGAATATAACAAAATTTTTTGAACATTTGGCCAAAGGATTTATTTTTTGATGTAATACAAAACAAACCTTACTTGAGCAAATCTTTGTCCTCTTCTGTTTGAAATGATGTCTGCCCAGTGTCTACAAGCTTCTTAAAACTTCCTCTTTTCCTGCAGGAAAACAATCAAAATGTAGTATATTTCTTGCCATTTAAAGGCATTTTATATTGTATTTTATATTTTAATTTTGTATTAAAACAAAGAATGCAATAGATAAACTCTATTTCACCTTTTCATTCAAGTGAAAAAAAAATGTTGTTTATTAAACATATTGGAGTAATTTTAAAACAATACGGAGTACAAACATTTACGTACGTTTAGGCTGTTTTCTCAGCTTTCATTTTTCTTGATTTTTATCATTTGAATCATTTTTTTTTGTAAACTATTTTGAAATTTGGCTCACACAATCTTGAAGTCATTATCATGAGTTTTTTTATATTGATTTTAGTTTTGAAGATATTTACCAAATATTTTTTCAAGGGCAAATTTTTATTTTTTACATATATTTTTTATCTATTGTTCAAAAAGTAATTTGAATTTAGAAAAACCCATGACGGTATTTAGTTGAAATATTTGTCAAAGACATGCAAGTTTTGAAAAAAAATCTCAAACCATTTGAGAAAAATAAAAGTTACAAACAAGGGTCTATTTAAAAAAATTATTTGACGTTTTTCTTTACCAATGCCATTATAAAATAAAATAAATCAGAATATGACATTGTGTTTAGAATTTTGAAGTCTTCTGCTTTCTGAATATATACGATGTTAATATAATCATTCTTTGGAAATATCCCTAAAAGCCATGAAAGATAACAGTCGCATTTTGTACTCCTGACTAGCAGTAGAGTCCATAAAATGATAATATACTGTTTATACATGATCACAAAAATCTATTCTAAAAAACTTAATGAATGTTTAAAAGATTGATTGATTGATTGGCTTAGTGTTTTACGCCAAATTCAGCAGTATTTCAGCTACGCTGTGGCGTGAACATAGGGGAAAATAAGATTCCCCGGGTAAAAAGAGAGAGAACACACCCAGGTGTTATTAATATAACCTTTGGAATAGTTTCCAAGGCAACTGGTGACCTCTATGTTTTGATTATTTGTGAGACTGAAGAGACTCGATTAACTCTCTTGGAAAGAAAACTCTGATTTTTTAACCATGACCTAATGCTCTCCTTACCAACTCTGGGTTTAATTGATCAGCTTTGAAGAATTTTCATGAAATAGTCCTCAACGAAAAGACAATAATAATATTTATGATAGAAAGACTTATTTTAATTTACAGAAAAAAGCAAAATGTAATCCAATTGCAAAACAACCATGACAACTCAAGTCCAATTCCAGTAATATATGAAGTAAATCAATATTGAGAAAACAATAAACTGATGTACAGATGTCCTTACTTGAAATACAATGCTAAGTCGGTGGAAATGATGGCGAATTCCAACATCTGTATGACCTTCTTGTATTCCTCTGCATTCAAGGATTGAAAGATGTTATTTCCCTATTAAAAAGTGATGTGATACAAATATTTACAGAGAAAAATGAACAAGGTATTAAAGCATAGGTTTATCTGCCACATGTTTGGTTGTCTGTTATAATGTATTCTCAAAACATCACCACCTCCATCTCCATATACACCACAGACCCCTAGCTTGGAATTGAGATGAGCATGGGGGAAACAAAAACGAGATCCGCAGGCTCTCGTCGACAGCTTGCATCCGAGCAGGGAGAGGGTCCGGGATGGGGTGTTCCTCCTTGCGTTACTTGGAATTTTTGTGAGAAATGAAAATCAAAAGATGCAATTTGGGGGTATTGAGAGTTGAGACAGCTTATAAGCACAATAGAAAGAATAATCTTTTTCAATGAACTGACCCATGATATTAATTTTTTTTTTAATCCGTGATGGTGGATATGGCACTGGATGAAAAAAGGGAAATCTTGATTTGCTTGTCTGTTTGATTGGGGTTTAACGTCATACTCAAGATTATTTCACTAATATGACGACGTGCCATCCCAATTGGTGAAGGAAACCACCCTCGACACCACTGGCAACAAACAAAGACAGGACGGGACAAATAGAGGACGCCAACAACAGGATGCAATACAGACACCACAAACAGATCGGCTTCCTGTTCCCCTCAAACTCTGAAATCACCAGGGCAACATGAAGCTCCCTCCAACTGCCCGCAAGAAGATCTTGAGGAGCACGGATATAACTCCTTAGACAATCAGAACCTATTTAAATTATATTACATAGATAACAAGCATGAAGTATTGCAGGGCAATCCATAGTCCCCCACCAGTACTTTTTAAACTAAGGACGGTTGTCTTTAAGGCTATCCTAAATAAATTGTGTTCACTTTCATGTCTTTCAAATGATCTGTGATGAAGC
>JARFOD010123740.1:0-13242 GCA_031763545.1 Mopalia muscosa
AGGAAGTATAAAACTACAAAAAGGAAGATGGTAGATATAAGTAGATATTTTTAGACATAACATGGAATTTACCTCAAATTCTCTGCACTCCGTAAGCTCAAATAATAAACGGAGTGCAGAGAATTTGAGGTAAATTCCATGTTATGTCTAAAAAAAGGAAGTATAAAACTAGAAAAAGGAAGATGGTAGATATAAGTTGAAAATACTAGCCCTTTGTTGCCACAATTATACTTTGTTGCCCTCTCACTATTAGGGTTTACCTGGAGTATATCAATGCCTTCTTTACTTTAATAGCGCTTGAGGAATATTTATTCCGCAGTACACCGGTATGGCTAAACTATTGACATTTTATGAGCATGTGGCTGTAGGGAGCTCACAAGTGATTTTAGAGTGATCTGTATTACAACCTGTAATTGTCCTGTGTTTGTATCCTCTTGTCTTTGTTGCCTGTGGTGTCAGGGTTTTTTTCCTTCTCCCATTGGGCTGACGCACTTCCATGTGGGCGAAATAACTGTAAGAACTGGTAATTATTATACCTTTGTGCAAGGCGTAAAACACCAATCAAAGAAAAGTATCTTATTCAAGGGGCGAAGCAATTTTGTTTTAAGTTGTTCCGGAGGTTTTATCAGTGTTCTCAAAGCTAAGCTTAGGCAATATCACACCAAGGTAGAAACATTTAGACTACATGTCATACTCCAGCAAAAACACTTTTTGTTTAAATTAACAAAAACCTATAAAAAAAGACGATATATTTAAAATCCTATTTAATTTAAAACATATAACAAGCTTTACTGAACTTTTTACAAATCGAGGATTAGTTTTCATTCAGGATATCTTTTACAGGTGCAAGGTTCTTGTATTAGTTCATGACTTACATTATCATTGGATATTTTTTTTACCCAATTGTTCAGCTCAGACATTAACAAGACCAATCAAAGATTCATGTGACCACATAAACTCCATAGATTCCAGTTAACATGGTGCTGTGTCCCATCCTTACTAAATTATCAAAGGGGAAGACCACCCAAAAAACATATTCTATAACCATATTGTGCTGCTACGTTTTCCTGCACTCTGGTTGGTCAGCCAATTTTGAACTATCCAATGATAGATCAGTGAAGTCTGCTGTACAGAGGATTTGATGACCCAACTAGGTCTTGTGATCCTCTTTAATGAATGATAACCAGAGTTACGATAAGATTATGAAAATGGAAATTAATGTATTGTATTACACACACGAGGTTTTACTTATTTATAGAATATGGTTTTTGGATGGTCTTCCCGTTTAACGTAAGCTAAGATGGCTTTGTGAAACGAGCCATTGTAACCGGATATTCAAAGCTCCATTTGCCTTACAACCTGTTAGATGTCGTTGCCTCACAAAGAAATGGGGGTCAAGACAAGAAAAACATTTTTAATGCGCGATGTCATCTAATAGACTGTTGAGTATACAGAGCCTGGAGAAAGATGGCTCATACCTCAGACAGCCGAACCAATGTCCTGCCTTCACTTTCAACATAGAATTCCGACATCACAGTGACCACTGCTCCAGGTTCACGTGACCAATCTGTCATCTATCAATTACAATGACCACACTTAAACTTCCGTTTTAAATAAATCGTGACCTTCTTTTGCGTTCGAACATTAACCTGTAAATATATATATGTTTTACTTTGATCATGACGAAAGATGTTTCATGGGTGAAGTTTTGTTACAGGTTATAAAAAACAATATCCACATCGGCAACGCTGTTTTGGGAATCACCTACCACTAGTAAAATCCCGGACCTCGTGGAAATCAAAAGTATCCAAGAATGAAGCTAACTTCTATATACAACACAACAATGTGTCAAAACGCTTATATATGTCAAACCATGAACCAAATGTCCCTTATTGATTTAATTTTTTTCTTGCAGAGTCCAAAGTGCTGAAGAGAAAAAACTGAATCACATCCGGGTGCCACCTTTAAAGAAAGGGAATACTATTAAGCTTCCTGTGTCTGGAGCAACGATTATCAACCCACCGCCATTTATTCCATCCAAAACGATTATCAACCCACCGCCATTTATTCCATCCAAAGTCAACTATTCAAAGTTCCCTCCTTTCAATCCACCAAAAAACCCTCCATTCAACCCACCGCCAGTAAATCATCCAAAATTTCCACCTTTTAATCCACACCCAAACCCTCCATTCAACCCACCACCAGTTAATCCTCCAAAATATCCACCTTTTAATCCACCTCCAGTCGTGCCCCCAAAATATCCTCCGTTTAATCCGCCACCAGTAAACCCTCCCTCCCATCCTCCGCCAGTCTACCCTCCTTTCCACCCGCCACCAGTCAACCCTCCCTTCAACCCTCCACCAGTCAACCCTCCCTTCCACCCGCCACCAGTTAACCCTCCCTTCTACCCGCCACCAGTCATCCCTCCGTTCCACCCTCCACCAGTCAACCCTCCCTACGTCCCACCACCAGTTAACCCTCCCTACGTCCCACCACCAGTCATCCCTCCTTTCCATCCACCACCAGTCAATCCTCATCATCCCTTGCCTAATCCCGTTCCTCCACCGGTTAATCCCTTCCCAATTCCCCCTCTTCCTAATCCAATTGATCCAGTGAACCCACCTCATCCACCTCATCCACCCCATCCACCACCTCCACCTCCGACATGTAACGTCTGCGACACGTAAGTAATAATTTTTCCTAGGCCACACTTAAAATAGCTCGAAGCCATCTCCAGCAACACAAATGACAATAAACTATGTCTCAACAACCGTAGGATCTCCACGTGTCCGTATAAGAAGGTTCGGCTATGCGAACAATCGGTAGCGCTGGTTTTAATATACGGCCGGTAGTGGACGGGCCATTCTATTAAAAATACCTTTTACAAGTACATTTTTCCCCGAAAAACCTAGGCTAGAAAAGAATCATCATCACTTTAAAAACCAAAGTCGTAGCAATTCAGTCATAAAGGGAGGTAATCCACAAAAACACTTGAACTTCATCTTACGGTATCAAGTAGTCAATGCAAACTATGTTAACTTTCAGTCCTATACAAGTAGTCCCATATCGGTTGTTTAACTTCACACAGCGTAAATGTCAAATTAAAATGGCCGTTAATTATAACAGACTCAAAGTCTCGACGAAAGACTAAACGACTTCATCTGTAGTTTAGAATGGGGTTGGACATTGCCAAAAAAGGGAGATAAATCTATTACTCCTATAAAAGACAAGGCCACCTATCTCAATAGCTTGTGTTGTATGCGCCAACCAAATCAAACAAACAAACAAACATCAATAGCTTGTATGATTGATATGGCATGTGAAGTTGACCATAAAAGAAGTTCTTCTGTCGGATTATTAAACAATTCTAAAACCCAAGCCTATAAGCAGGTGGGCATATACATCACAAGCAGTCTAATACTGCGCGTACAGTGCCCGTTTTCCTGGGGAGGCTGTATTACGTTTTCCCATATAAGCTAGACAAGCGATTGTCTCCTTTAACGACTCCAGCATGGGTCTGTTTTGGTCGAAAAAACTTGACAAAGCTGGTGTTTTCAAATGGACAAAAACTGTCACCTGTAGGCTGATGTAAATAGTCTGTTAGGCAAATCTTACCATAGTATCCACTGAATCTGGTTGAATCTGAGGCGATTGGATAGCATTGACATTCGGCCATTTTGACAAGTCTACCCAATCAACAGACTGAAATGCGTCACGTGATTCAGTTTCCAAAATGCAATAGCTGACAGGATATAGCCGTATCGTCAATAAAGCGTAAGAATGTACTGAAAATACCTGGATCTTATATAAGCCTTTACGAACAGATGCAGCCATCTTGTAATTTTGACTGAAGTCTATTGACTATTTAACATGCGGGTTTTAGCTTGTCACCGACACAAATCTACTGTCGCAAGTGAAGCTCATATTCTCTTCTTATTTTAGGCGCCACGTTATAGCCCTTTTCATTCTCGACGAATCAAATGATGGCCTAATCTCGACTGTTTAATAATATGACAATATGGGATGTGGAGGTAACTCGGGCAGACTTAATTCGAAATAGCAGAACGATACCTTGATTCGGCACTTTATCTTCCAATTAAAAACATTCCATGTTATTACCATCTCGTTTCAATCCATAGACACTTTTGGGTTCGACCGACCAATAAAATAGCCACTCAACGTCCATTTTCATATCAAAATCAATAATTTTTCAGCAGTATCACACTGGTTTGA
The DNA here is from genome assembly GCA_031763545.1 of Mopalia muscosa. NCBI lineage: Eukaryota > Metazoa > Mollusca > Polyplacophora > Chitonida > Mopaliidae > Mopalia > Mopalia muscosa. Next base: position 4,234 of record JARFOD010123740.1, read on the forward strand.
AAATATCGTCCACGGTAATTGGGTCATGCGGATTCAATGTTATGTTATTCAGAGGCAGGCCTTATTTCTGTAGTTTTCATAGGGATGTTTGTCGTATCTCTATATACTGTATAGTTTATAAGATACATATTCGCATCTACATGTAATCGTGTAATATTATTGTATCTATTCACCTCCGAAGTAACTTTACGGTACGGAAAAAGCCGAGCGGACGATTAGGACCCTTCAACTGAACAAATAATTCACCCAGATGTAATGTCGTCTGTCATTTTTACTCTACTTGTATTTTAACGTCGTACCATTGCAAATCTGATTACTATATTCTTCTTATATTTTCAGACTTGATGCAGGGTTTGGCAAGATAAACGACAGTTTTAGCGAAGTTGGGAATTTATTGGTTAATTTAATTGACGAAGCAGAATCCTGCGTTCCAAAAGGCTCAAGTAAGTTAGTGACGAATGCTTGAATGTCCCCTTAGATGACGATGCAGGATGTAATTCCATTTAATCTTGACTCTGACAGAAGACTTAACGTATTACCTGTCACAATTTTACATTCAGTTCAATCCTACTATGGTGAAACAGCTAATGTAATGCCTGCCACAATTTTACATTCAGTTCAATCCGTACTATGATGGAACAGCTAATGTAATGCCTGTCACAATTTTACATTCAGTTCAATCCTACTATGATGAAACAGCTAACGTAATGCCGGTCACAATTTTACATTTAGTTTAATCCGTACTATGATGAAACAGCTAACGTTATACCTGTCACAGTTTAAAATTCAACTTAAGCCGCATTATGATTGAACAGCTAACGTAATACTTGTCACAGTTAAATATTCAATTTAATCTGTACTATAATGAAACAGCTAACGTAGTACTTGTCACAGTTAAATATTCAATTCTTTCCGTACTATGATGGAACAGCTAGCGTAAACTTATCACAGTTAAACATTCAGAACGTATAAAATTAGAAAGAGACTCAATAACGGATAGGCTGTATTTACAGTGAGAAAGACAGAGATTCAATAACGAACAGGCTATATTTAAAGTGAGAAAGGAAGAGAGTATTAAGTTATGGAGACGCTGTATAAAATGGTTAAGGGACATAATATAAAATAACGAACAGGCTGTATGAATTGAGAGAGGGAGAGATTCGATAACGGATAAGCTGTCTAAAATGATAAATACATATATTCCAGATGTAGCGGACAGACAGCATAAACAAGAAATAAAGCCATTCTGTAGTGGACAGGGTGCATACAATTCAATACATACATTCCGTGGCTGTATAAAATTAGAAAGAACTATCCGTTCATTGACCGGTTGTAGGAGTCTAGCGAATTTAACCAGTATTTATGTACATATGAGTGTTGTATTTCGGGCTTCAGTTTACAACACGCACGTGTGCCATACAACCTATAAGATTCGTAATAGGTTTTGAGAAACATAAAAAGCTGCCAAGCCGGGCCACTGGTACCAATACTTAAATCAACTCATTTCAGCCACCGGTAAAAGAAGGACCGTTTGTCGCTGATGGCCGGAACATGGTTTAAGTTCAAATATCCAATCAAAATCATACGTCAATCTTTTATATTTTATTCAAAATGCATGTTCATACCAACGTGGATTGGCTCCCGACAAAGTTGTTGCTTCACAGAGCCAGTTTAACGGCCGCAGCACTACATACGACATAAACAGCTTCAGTCTGATATTCCCTAAACGACATAAGACATTTGATTTCCTTCGCAGTGTGACCGCTTCTGGTCATCGCCGGCTCAAACCACACCTTTTGTTAGCGGATGTAAACAAAGGAATTTCAACAGCCGTTGATCAGGAAGCTTATTATTTTACGTGCATAATTTAAGTTATTCACTCCAATGCTGTATTCGTCCACTAATGCTGACTTCATATAAATACACCCTTTAGTCAACTTGGCCAGCATTTATTTGTCCAGATTGACGCTTGATTCATCCGCTTAGCGTCATGGTGATATAAATTTATTGTTGTTGTTTGCAGTAATTGATTAGCTGATAAAAAGAAACTAAAAGACAAAAAGGCATTTCGGCACAAAATGAATGACAAAAACAGAATTATTGTAACATAACATTTTATCTTTGTGTTCAGCTGATGTTATCGTTAGAAAAGGACCAATAGCCACGTGCCCAGAAGGTAGCATTGTCTTCCAGTGTAGGTGTAATGGGCCGTGTTCGGGTCCAATTTTGACTGACGATGGCAGGTCGTGTACAAGTGTGTACATTGAGGAGGAGGAGCCGGAATTTGCCAGAACCGGGGATTTAGTAACGGTAAGAACGGTTTATTTTCATATAAACTAACCCATTTAAATCTGTGCAAAATGTAGTACAAACAAAGTTGCAATTCCCCATGCCTTAATGTTTGGGTGGCGCCATCTTATCGGAATAGGGACTAGGGACACGTGACATTTTATTCCGATGACGTTAACTCACGGCAACTACTCGAAAGGCAACAGTTCCAAAATGAGTTGTTTGTTTTATCGAATGATCTTAGAAACAGTAGCATTTTTAAACCAGGCAAGTTGTCCTTGCAGGAACAATTTTTGTTCAAGTTTTAGCAGTTGTTACTTTGGCACGCCAAAGCGGAAAAAAATTGTCCAATTTTTTTTCTTAAATCCAAGACTCACGTGACCAATCTAAGAATCACGTGACCTATCAAAGATTCACATGACCAAATAAACTGATGACGTCGATTGTCATGAAGGTACATTGTAATGTTAGACGGCGATTTCAGGATATTCACACATAGTGTTAGGGTAAGTATGTTACACTCAATGACCTGTTTTACATTATCTTAAATATTTACGTCATTGATTACTGACTGTAAGCCCCCAAACGACATCATCTGTTATTTGGTCACGCAAATCTTGCAATGGTCACGTCAAACTTGGAAAGGTCACGTGAGCCTTGGATCAAAAAATAAAATACTGGACCATAAAAAAATCTCGCATTCATTTATTTTACCTAAAAACTAATCGTTGTCTGTGATAAAATTCATAACTTCTGTAGAATTTTGTAAAATATATATCGTTTTACTGTTAATGCGAACACAAAGTTTACATTTTGGAGCAAAATTTATAAATTCATAGACTATTGTTTTAAAATATGTAATATTTTATGTAATCTCTTATTGTAGTGCCAACACAAAGTTTACATTTTGAATTTAAATATATAAAACTTGAATTTGTTCCACTTTGGCGATGGTCGAAATATTGTTCATACTGTATTGCTAAAAAAGCACAATTTAAATAACTCGAACAAACAGTAACTTAATAAATGAATGACCGATAAATACATCGTTCAGTAAATCTATATTAACTTTAAAAATACTTAAGTAGTTAATGAATTAGAGACCTGGACGCTTATATAACTCGAAATATTTAAATATTAAATCAATGACCGATAAATAAATGGTTCGATAAATCTATAGTAATTTTAAGAAATTCTTAAATAGCTTTATGGATGAGAGGCCTGGGACCAGTTGTTCAAAGCACAATTAATCCTGGATTAGATGACCTCATCTCATGTTGAAGGCCTATCTCTAATCCTAGATTAGTGATTTAATCTGCTATTAAGGACTAATCTTGGTTTTAAGCCACCGGCCCCTGGACGCTTACATAATTCGAAATATTGACCATAGTTGAACAAAAATTAAGTACATGCTTTTAGTACGGGGAACAGTTACATATGAATTTTTTTTAAAAACGAACGAAAAAATTGCTTCAGCCACCCGAAAAAAACATTTTACCGACTTAATAAATCTAAGTAGGAACCTAGGTAAGTCCAATAATGCAAATATTTTTAAGTAACTTACAGTAACAATTTCTTTTCACACGCAGGTCATTGCGTACTGTGCCTACAACTTTAACAGTAAGTTCTCAATTGAGACACAGCCAAATTCAGATGCAGACACAATTGCCTGCCCAGCACAGAGTAAAGTTGTAAGCTGTTTTGGATCTTTAAAGTAAGTACCAGTAACGATATATGTTTTAAATTTTGACATAAATCTTTTGAAAAAAGAAAGAATACACAGAATAACTGATTCCATTATCTTGTTATAGCCTATTTGTTCAATGAGTAGTATGGAGGTCCTTATATGAAGTGTATGTGATAACTGTACCTGTATACAATTTTATAAATACTCAACAAACATTTCACAAACCACTATTGGATCATTTATATCGTAGTTATTTGCTTAGTAATGGTAACTATAACACTCTTATAAATTATGGTTGTTTGAATGTTCTTTAGAACCGGCTGGTTCTATATAGAACCATTACGACAAAAACGATTCATTAATATGAAAAGAAATGGATAAATATTTGGTTGCTGTGAGGTTTCTATACAGAACCATAAATGCTCCAACCAGAGCCATGACTGAAGAACCTTAAAGCTACATTTTTCTACGAGTGTACAGAGAAACATAAACGTTATGGTATTTACACTCCACGTAATAATATAATTACAAAATTGGCTTTCGGCAACATAATGGTTCTCTGGTTTTGTTTGATGGGAGTTTGACCTCTGTTTTAAGCTTATTTCATTCAAATGACTTGCCGGACCGCTGGGTGAAGGAAATTACAATCGACATAACTAACAAGGCAGGTCAATCGCAGGACCCAATCCAAAGCGAATCGACTTCGTGTTGCCAGGGTAACAGTCGCCCACCAACCGCAACACGAAATAATAAAAGCTGTCCACAAAATACCGAAATCCCTATTCTAAACTACGATTGAAAGCCTATCTACTCCGGCATACTATATGTTTTTGTTTTCTTTATTTCAAAAGTAAATATTTTGCTGTATGAATGGAAATGTCCTAACATTCAAAAATCTAACTCGTGTATGTACATAACAAGATGCTATGTGGATGAGTACTGACATCCAAAAACCATGTTGTTGTTGCTGCTTATGATGCGTCTGTTGAATAAAAGTGTGTATCGGCAATGTGCTACTTAATAGTCATTTTCGTTTGTGTTCAATACGATATTTTGTTCATTTTTTCAGTGCCAAGGAGGAAATCGAAACCACAATCGACGTTGATAAAAACGAATGTAGTGTCTCAGACGCGGCGGACTGTGAAGATGACACTTGTCTTTTCTTCGCAGTGTGTAAAAAGGATTAATTTGAGAGACTTATGTGACGTTGATTGCTGACAATGATATGGTGTCTAACAGAAAGCGTAGTTTCTCGTGTTTTCTCGTGTTAAACTACAGTTTACCAGTTTGGATAAAAAACAAGTGAGACGAACATACAGGCTAACTGTGTTTATGCATAAGCGGGTTTGTCCAGAGAAACTTTCGCTATTTAACTATGCGATGGATCTGGCGAAATTGGTGAGAAAATATTCGAGGTTTGAGATTTTATTAAGAGCAGCCTATATATGTAGCTGTGGCCAGTAAATGTCACAAGGAATTATACGACACGACCAATTAATTTATAGAATTGTAATAACTTATACTTTTGGGTAATTCAGTTGTAATAAAATAGAAATGTATTTTCTGCGAATGGTGTTGAGAAATATATGAGTATACTTTAGAGTGTATAGGGCGAGGCATTCACGACATACTATATATCGTTTGATATAGTTTGTATATATTTAACTGTATAATTTATCTTTAAAGATAAAGATTTCATATACTTAAGCGTATTGTCATGTGTGAGTGTATGTATATATTTTTATTGTAGAGAAATAAATGTTAGTTGCCTACACTAGGATTATATATAATTAACTTTTAGAAACACATGTAGTAGTATATGTAACTCAATTAATCCATCAATCAATAAAAAGCAAAGAGCTACGAATTATATAAACCTACCTTGTTAAATCAATTGTCTTAACAGCAAAGGAATTACCATTTTTGTGACAGAGCCATAACTTCCATTTCCCCTCCAAAATATGAAAATCCGTAATGCTCCAGTTTTGTATTTCTGCAAAAGGCTGTATAAGGTTTTGCCAAGCATAATTATGCCTAGGGGTATTTATGTAACATTTTAGAAATAAAATTATTTTTCAAATGTTAATGTTTTTTGTGTTCTGCGAGTTTATAGTGGCATTCAGTGGCATTTACAGAAATATGTTATTTACGTAAAAACGTCACCATTCTCAGTAATGGTTCAATGTAACACGGGGCCGATTGACGACAATATAAGTCCTATCAATATTTATTCAATATTTCTCGTGTTTGTTTTTCACTGATGCCAATCATCTTCCGTAGTTTAAATGCCAGTGATGGGTGACTGTATTCTAAAATTGATAGTAATCTCTTCTACTTCCTACGTCGAGACATTGACTGTAGGATAAACCGAGCCATCTTGTGTTGCATTTCTCTATTTTCTGGGCGGTGGCATATGTCGCCTAAAATTAATTCGCGATAGCCTGGCATAGCGTACGAGAGTTGTGTCAGTCTCGTCTTTTGTAGAAACGCTCGCGAGAATACGATTGGCGTGATGGTTGTCACCATTTAGTTTTCACCGTTTATGTAAACGACAAATTCATAAAACGGGTTGCCTTGAAAAAACCGTTGAAATTAAACACGGTTGTGTGTGTTGTTACCCTAAACGTCCGCTCGACGGTCTCTCCCAGCGTCTACCACTGAGGGTGGGTCAAACGATGCAGATGGGTGAATTGGAACAGGGTAGTATGTCAGCCAGTAGATAGTTGATCTATGACCAAGGGCTAGTTGAAGACTTGGGGTTTTTGGTGGGAGCGTTGAAGATGCCCTGAAAAAGACATTGGACTGGCTGGCTAGTTGGCGGGGGTTTGCGGGTCTTCTGTGTTGTTGTTTGAGAACCACTATCCCCGTGCTGCTCCTCAGCATTCCCCGCCTCGGTTGATGGAGCCTCTTGACTTCCCCAATCGATTAAGGCCGCGTTTGTCTTTTGCCTCGGTCTTCAGTGTCCTCAAAATCATAGCGACTGGTCGTTGGAGTTTCATAGTGGAAATGGTTGTAGGATGACTGCAAGGAGATTGGTCATCTCTATATATACAGTAAGCGCAACTGTGTGAGAAACTAAATGTATTGTAATTTTCAGAAATCGAAAACATACCTGAAGTGTGCCTCTTTGTGTTAGAATTTGGGCGATGTTGGGAATGCTGTTTTTTTATGAAAAGCAAAGACGTGCTTTCCCGTTGTGTGCTTTTTTAAAAGTAGTTGAAGTACAAATTTTCAATAAGGAAAATAAGGAATAAGGAAACAAGCACCATCCAAACACAAAAACAAATAACCTACAAGCAAAATACCGCGGACACACAGCACGTGATCAAGGTCAAAAGACAACTGCTTTTGAGGGTTGAGAGATTGTTCTATTTCAAAACTAGGCCAAGTGACACAACATGTACACAAGATTAAAGTTAGTTTTCCATTAAAATAAGCATGGCTCATTGCAATAGTTTGAGAGGGGTACACCCGACTTGGGTAGTTGATTCATGCGAAGGTTGGATTCAGAATGCCTGGCTCATACATCGAAGGGGTTGAAACCGGTTTAACTGGTTGGGAAATGGCCCGATTTACGTCGAAACATTGGGGTGTCGATGAAGTTTCTTCATCCCCCAGTGAGATCAAACGAAACACCATTGATCTGATAACAGCCCCAGTCTTTGTCACCTTCCTACATGAAGCTCTAGACCGTGTACTAACCGACATAACTCAAACGTATATCAGGCGTGTTTCTGACGTGTGTTGTTCAGTGTGCAGTCGCCACTTGCAATGTCATGACGGATGCCTAACTTGGTCGCACATGGTGCAGGATTTATGATTGTGCAAACATGTTGTCTTGACGATGTTTGAAGATGATCGGGTGAATTAAGGATGTGTCTTTGTGTTGAAACAAAACGACGTGTCTGATACAATCAACCTCATCACGCTTATCACACGTAAAGGGTAGGCAGGAAGAGAGAAGACGACTCCGAAGCACCAATGCAACGACCCCTTCAGCAGCCTCATCAAAGACCCCGTTAGCGACCCTGATAACAACGCTGGATGTAACTTTGCGCGGGTTGTATTACGAACCAAACAGCCCGGCGGCCTACAGCAGTGTGAATAATTTACGGAAGGTGGTAGGTGATTGAGGCGTCAACGTGTCGAAAGGACAACCCACTCACATGTTATATCGACCTGCTCGACGCCTCTTTCGACGGAATCGGGTGATTGTTGGGGTATCGACTGTCAATGGCAAGTGGATTAGGTGGACATGCAAAGTTTGACCAAACGCAACAACGGTTATCGCTATCTTCTTACATGTATCGACGAAACCCTTGGGTTGTTCCGTATAGGGCCAAAACGTGGATTTACCTGAACCTCCTTTGAAACCATCATTGTAACGGGGCGTCAACCGCTGTATTTACGATGGGACGGAATTTCTCAACAAAGCATTTCAACAGTTTTTACAACTCAGTAACTTTTCACGCCTGGAACGACACGCAAACCTCGATAGTCGAGCGGTTTAATCGTACGTCCAAAGGGCGGATGTACAAGTATCCGTAAAGTGAAAGGCGTGTTTGAGAACCCACCCCTGAAGATTGGTATTAAGTGGAAAAGACACTCAAGACAGAAAACGCCGTGGTAAAACTTCCCATTGGAACTAGTGGTTGTATTGACTAATGCACCACTAACATTCCGTTCAACACGCTCACCGTCCGACGGACACTGGCGCGGACACAACAGTTTGACCTCCCTCATCCCACTTAAGGACCTCACCAGTCCGTTCGGGGTTCCATCCTTTGTGAGGTCCCCAGTGGTGGGCTCCCTCAAGTGGGTTCAGCCGCCCCACATGTACCAGACGCCCAGCGTGGCGTAAGAGGACACACCACGCTTGAATCCGTGTGAGAGATGGGGCGGTCGCACTCAGAAGGCGGTTCGGTTTATCCAACGCAGGGAGCACTCCACACGCACAGACACTCAGAGAAAGCCACAAGGAGATACCAGGAAAATCCCCAGGTATAGTCGCCAAGAGAACACCCGATGCGCGC
>JARFOD010123751.1:0-14304 GCA_031763545.1 Mopalia muscosa
GAGGGTCTTAATACTGATATATATCTTCCTACGACCACTGGCGGCTGACATTTTGGGTGTGGCCAGCTCTGTTCTGACGTCACGCGACTAATACTCTTTTGTGTTATGGGTTAATAACATGTGTGAACCAATGACCTATATAGGTGAACTGTCAAAGGTTAAAAAAGTTGACTCTTCAGGTCTCGTGATGTAGGCACCTATTTTGAAAAGAAAGAAATTTGATTGGTTAATATTTGTGTAGCTCTTCTGCTTAATGATAAAAGTATCTATACATGGCCGGTTGGATAAATTTGACTGTAGTTTGTGCATTACCCATTGTTTAAGATCCAAGTATAAAATTAATATAGCTCGATTAGAAATTTAAAGAGCATAATTGAACACAAGAAATGATGCCCGTTTTACCTATATGCATTTTATTACAGTCCCGAGTATCGCTTTTAACAAATCTAGCACACTTTACCTTACAGGGACAGTATTCATAAAGGCACTTAAAAGAGAAGACACATGGTTTTACACTTTACAGTGGGATTTGGTCGTTTTAAATACCATTTTAACATAACAGCACTCAGATCAAGGAACTAATTAAAATAAAGTCAGTAATTATTATATGACAAACCGGAAGTGCATGGGAACCCTCATCTTCTCTACCCTACAACCTTTGGCCAATGGGGATCGCCAGTGGCTAAAAAGGTAGATAACTCTGTCACCTGTATAACAGGTAGAGCCATCTGCATGTCAAAAGCATTCTATTGAATATTCTAACCATGCTATTGTTAGTCAATGAGATGAATTGCACTTCATGTTAGATGTTATATAATTATCTCTCTTTTTTGCCACTGGCTCTCCCCATTAATCACATACAAATAGAATTACAGCTACGCCCCCTGGTGGATAAAATGACTAAGTTTCAAGATGAAGTGCTGTTAACATATGTTGAATCTTATGCTGAAGTTTTAACTTAGTAAAGCACTATTGGCGTATGATGAAGAGTTGGTGTCTGTAGGGGTGGGTACATATATGCAATACTCTCATTGAGCTTGATGAATACCCTGAAGTTGAGCAGAACATATCCTTTTTTCAACAACACTTCCCACTTTCATTATTAATTATCACTGTCGTACCACAACATCAGATTGGTTGCGTAGAAGTTCCCATGCATCCAATCAATTACTTGGAAGCAGAGCCCGATTATATGCCAATAATCCGCCAAGGGTTGTAATGCAAAGTAGCTCAGAATAAAACTCTTGGCTAATGGCTAGCGAAGATAAGGAAATTTTCAATCTTGTATTGAATACGCACAGCTAAATAGTTGACAAACCTGTGGTGCACTCACACTTTATACCAGTACTGTGAGAACACTGGACACAATGGCAAAATGTTATCACTACCAAACTCATTTTTCAGCAGCCTATTCAGCTAGACTTCCAGCGTAAATGTAATCTTCACTGGACTGTCAGTTGTGCACATACAGTTCATTTCAGCCTCAATACATATATTTACAATAGCACTATCCATTATAAATAATGGTATAATTACGAATACTACTTCTTAAAGTATCAGGACTAACAAATACAAAATCAAAGGTCAACAGTAAAATATGTATTTAATATCACAGGATGTCTTACAAAATCAAGAATGATTGATAGTATGACAATTATCACAGAATGAAGGATGCAGATACCTTTATAACCAAAGGTTAAAACTTTCAAGATCACCACAGAACTAAGTTCCCATATTGAACCACTGAACTAGTTCATAGTTATGCATTTCAATATCATCTTTCTTTTGACACAAAAAACAGGATGAAAATCAGTTGGAATACAAACAGAGTATGATAGACATTAAATTTACCGCTCATAAGACACTTATATTTTATAATAATATAAATATCATGGACTGATTCAGAATATTACCAGCAGAATTGCACTTTGAAAGTGGAAGCATCATTTGCTTGATGTCAGTGTTGTGAGGTATCTGAATGTAATTAAGATGAATCTGGTGTCTCTAATTGCTGGATCTCTTCAACGGCTTGAAGAGTTTCAGAAAAATAGCTGTTGTCTCGGGTCTGTGATAAGGATGCTGGTGCTGAGCGCATTCGTCCTTCACGCGATCCTAAATCTTTCTGAAAATAAAATCATCAAAACGGAAAAAAAGTTATTATGATGAATAAAAAAGATTTCTTGAAGATCATGAAAAACTTCAGATCAAAGTCAATTATTGTTTATATATGTCCTAATAAAACAAATGTCACAAATCAGACATACCACATAAACATATACCTAAGATGTATGTTATCATATATCGATTGTGACTCTATGTCTGCCTAACTTATATGTGTGAATTTGAAATGTACGCTGAAAAAAAAATATATGGTGAATAAACACAAATCAAGATCTTGCCATATGCTTATATTGACTCTAAAACTTGTCTTCATGACCTAATTAAACTGAAGCAAGAACATGAACTTCTTCTATTATAGCCTTAACAGCTTCACATGAAATGTTTCCTCTAGGATTGACTGTTCCTTAAGCTCAAAGAGCAAGAACATTTAATTTTAACCAGACTTTAGTATTTCACACATTTTCAAAATATATCCTAGGTTTTATTGGTTATTTAAATGGTACATGTACACTTTAACAGTATACTGACTGACCTTGATTCTGTCCTGTCTTTGTCTCTGAAGTCGTCTCAAGTCTTCCTCTCGACTCTGAGAAAGTTTGTTCAATCTCTGAATTTCTTCCATCTTCTCAATCGTTTTAGCTCTGACAAAAAATGCCTGCAGAGCTACAATACATAAAATAAAACGTGTTAGGTGTCTTTTCTGGTTGGAACAAAGGGTAAAAAAATATTATAATACAGGTTTTATTAGCATGCATTGGTCACAAATATACTGCCACTTGGATGAGTAAAGAAAGTTGATGTTATGTTCTCTCACAAATGCTATGCAACTCAATACCACATAATTTAACTTATCTAGTTTAGCCGCTAAATGGGCTTAAGTCTGGACAAGACTGCTAGAGAAAATCTTGATTTATTGGGGTAAGGCTAAGGGAGCTTTTCATTAATATTCTACTCAGATTTGCTAAATTTTGTTCATACCTGCAGTCTCTTCCTTAGGAACTGTATGGGCTCGATTTACACCTGTGAATATAGACAGACATATAAACTGACAACATTAAGCGGGTTTTATTATTCATTTTTATTGAAATAAAGTATCATGTATATTAATTTATTCATTGATTTAAATTAAAAACTTTAGTTTTAGGGGGAAATAATAGACGATAAATTCCTCACAACTTGTCAAGAGAAAGACATTTATTTGGCAACATAGTTTGCAGCTAGCTTTGCAATGAGCTACCTGATATTCTCTACTCTTGTTGAAGATGAGCAAGATCAAAGCACATGTACTGATAGTATACTGTGCATCCTTTTAATGTAGAGAAGAACAAGTTGCTGACCTCGGGTCTTTGGCTAGCAGGGCCCACAGTGCTCTTACTGTCCAACTACAGTATGCAATTATATCATAATAATAATAACAACTTTATTTAACGTGGACAAAATTACAGTCAAATTACAAGTTTTCCAAAATCCCTAGAATTAGTAATGATCTAACATGACCTCCATCCCCAAGTTTAGAATGAAGACGCCACGGGAACAACAAAGGCAATACATGATTATACGGTTTAAGTCATCACCCTTTGCTACCACTCTTCGCAGTGGTGTAAAATACCGAGCTCCACTTGGCTTAATGGATAAATTCAACAAGACCTGATTTAATTTCTGTTGACGAAATATGTCATTGGGTATCTGTGTAAACATCAACACACTTTTGCGTGACATAATCAAACTTATAGCAAGTTTACTTTCAAACTGAAGCAGTGAAAGATAGCTACAGTTTGGGATAGTTTGCCAGACTGGACTGTCTTTATCCTGATTTTTTGACGGAATTTGTTCCATTACCATAAAAATGATGCAAATGAAAGTTTATACGCCCTCGTGTACTCAAACTGTGGTGGTTATATTTTGGAAATATATGGGATTTCAAGGACACAGGAGCTGCAAATAGACTGATGAGTATTTGCATTTGTATATACAATCTTCATGACCGAGAATTGATGTTAGGCTATATATGAATTGTCATTCAACGTAGGACTAATCTCTGACTGGATGCGAACATGTTTATTATAAACTATATACTACAGTATATGGATTTATGACGTACAGCCCTTGAGCCCTATAAAAACCTCAGAAATAAGGCCTGCCTCCGAATAACATATGACGTTGAATCCGTATGACTTAATTATCGCGGAAGACATTTTTAAGCGGGTGTGGTACTGCTGAGAAATTATTGATTTTGATATGAAAATGGACGTTGAGTGGCTGTTTTATGGGTAAGTCTAACCTTAAAAGTGTCTAAGGAAAAAAAATGTCAGGGTAAGGTCATGCAATTTGTAAGCTTATATATATATATTGGAAGATAAAGTGCCGAATCATGGTATCGTTCTGCTATCTCTAAAGATAAGGAGACTTCAAGGAGCATAACCCTTAATGACATCTTACCTTCCCCCATTTCTTGTGGCCAGTCACGAGTGTGTATGTCAGGTATCAACATCATAACGGCATGCCCTAAATTTAGATAGCAATGTATGAACTGCACTGCATGGCTTTCAATCCTGTCGTAAAATAAATCCTTCTAGACAAGCTCCAAGTCTCAAAATTCTCGAATCGAAAGCAATGCAGGTCATTCATCCCTTTGGGGGATGCCGTTATGACGTTGATACCTGACATATACAATGGCCACAAGAAAAGAAGGTAAGACGTCATTTAGGGCCACAAGGAGCATAGGCTATTTAGCGTCAGACATGTGTTGATTTTGTATTGTCGACGTATGGCTAAACTGTAGGGTAAGGCCTATATATTGCACTATGTGTCACTTATATTAAGGTGCCTTCATTATATAGCACAACCTATGCTGACTGTACAGCTACATGCACAATTGGCGCATCAGACTCACAGTGTTCGGTGATTTTGTAATTTTACTGTCACCCAGAATATTATGCATATCAAATGTCCTCCAAACTTAGATCCAGGTACCCTCATTATTTAGCACATGTTATACTGACATCCAAATTTAGCCCTGTTTATATGACTGTGAGTGCTTCCCCTCCCATTTATGGCGTAAAAAATCCTGCATGCTTAGTGCGTAAGCGAGGCGCCATGATCCGTACAGTTAGAGCTTTATTTTAATGCTCTAACTGTACAGATCGTGGCGCCCCGCTTACGCACTAAGTATGCAGGATGTTTTACACCATGACTGGGAGGGGAAGCACTCACAGTCATGTAAACAGGGCTAGCTCTTTTAGTGATTATCTATACGAAGCTAAAAAAGCATGTCTCAGACTTGGACATGCATTGTCCCATTACTGATATCAGGTCGTAAAATTGCTTCATATCGTACGAGAATGACTATCTGTCACTTGTCTGGATCTAACTAGGTTTTCTTGTAGCCTTAGATGTATCTAATTATACAATTTCCTAGATGTATCTATGTCTTCTTTATACGGCTAGTGTTGTTGTTGCAATTAACACTGCAGTTACAGTTTGGTAAAAATTAAGCACCTTATGTTGCAACCTTGCCAAAGAACAACAACGCTCGTAAACGTTTGGGAAGGAAAACATTGAGAATAATTTAAACGAATGAGAACGAATATTACCTCATCAAGATTAAATTCTAAATTGTCTGTGACAGTTTGTCCCGGAGAACTCACGTCGTCTGCCATTCTCGCCCACTTTCGGTATATCAAGAGTTATCGGCCCTGGCAAAAACATACCCGGATCTAGGCGTCATTGTCAAACAATGATTCATTCATCTCGGGTCTCTTTTCAAAGAATATGAATTTATTCATCGATTTGAGGTGAGATTTATAGGCTTATATTTCAGTTCTAACAAACTGTTGGCGCGAATATATAATTGACAGATAGCCACTCTTATTCGATATTTAACGACTTTGACATTTGATGGACAAGGATTATGAAAAATGATGGCGAGGAAAAAGAAACAAAACAAACACTTTCTGCCTCCAGCTAGATCCAGGTACCGTCATTATTTAGCGTATTCAATATACTGAGTTCTCACCATGACAATAAATGTCAAATTTGAAAATGCTCAGATATCGAATTAAAGTTGCTTTCTAATCCTACGAATACTAATGATACTGTAACGCACATTATTTATTTATTGTTTACCACAAATGTGTGAAAACCATAGCCTAGGCAATAACATTTAAGAATGAGTTAGATTATTGTAACTTTTGTATCCAAAAAAAGAGTATCAGATAATGCTTCAAGAGGCTAGTGATAAGCATGTTTGAAAAAGGTCACAGATTATTGTAACCTTTGTATCCAAAAAAAATAATCAGATAATGCTTCAAGATGCCAGCAATAAGCATGTTTGAAAAAGGTCACAGATTATTGTAACTTTTGTATCCAAAAAAAATAATCAGATAATGCTTCAAGATGCCAGCGATAAGCATGTTTGAAAAAGGTCGCCTGTAGATCCAGGTACCATCAGTTAAATAGCTTATAAATGCTAGCTCAATGTCTCGCCTATCTCAAGGGATAACCCGTGGTGAATATTGGAATTGATCTGCCGCTTTCGCTGGCCTCTCAAATCATCATTTCATTTTTTTTTTTTTATACAAAATTTACAATAATCTAACTCCTTCTTCCTTTCCTGATGTTTAAATACATTTTTGTTTGAGTTTCTCACTCGAGTTAACATGTTTAATTTATTTCCTTTTGCAATACTAAGATTGAAAACTGTCAAAAAAGAAATATTGCAGGTAGGTAAAATACTCACGAGTGTTTTGAGTGCACTGGTAGCCTATCTAAAAATAAATCAGAGAAAAATAAGATAAGCTTATATGTTCTGAGAAGTGGGCAAAAGCAGTGGATGAATTCCCAATCTTCACCACAGGTTGAGACAGGCAGGACGTAGGGCTTAGACAGAGGAATAAGCCCTAGCCATGAAAAACGTCTGGTGATATACATGTATCTAAAGCTTTCATTTTAAAGCTCCTTACCTGCACTCATTAATTTTTAGCCTGTAAAAAGTCTAGCTCTGTCAGCATTCTAGAAAAGGCCAGACTAGTATTTAGTAACAATTTGTATATTTTTGGAAGTCTTGAATACTCAGGAAAAAAATATGTAAAAATATGAAAATACATTTACACAAGTACGTTGTAATTTTAAAATTATTAGAAATTAGAGTAATGACTTCCGAAAAAATTATACTGTTCATTTTTGATGATCTATTTCTCAGAATGTAATCCCGGAATGTTAGTTATATTGCTTTAATACAAAAAAGTACTTTATTTAGGAGAAAAACAAAAAAAAATAATAAGCTTATATCAATTTCATGGAAGGCTTTTGTTTGCCCTTGTGAAATCTCACAAGAATACAAAATTCATTTTTCAGAAAATAGTAAGGTTGTCTTTATTAAGCACTGGAGGAAGATTACCTTCCAAACAGTTTCCACACACTTCACATTTTATGGTTCTGCTCGTGTCCATCGGGGCACTATCGGGGCACAATAGAGCTTCATGTTGCCCTGGTGCTCTCAGAGCTAAAGGGGAACAGAAACCGATATGTTTGTGGTGGGTGTATTGCGTCCTGTTGTTGTCGTCCTTTATTTGTCCTTTCTTGTCTTTGTTTGTTGCCAGTGGTGTCGAGGGTGGTTTCCTTCACCCATTGGGCTGGCACCAGGGGCTTAGACAGACACCCGCCCAAGTGAACACCCTGAAGTGAACAATTGCCTCATACCCAGTTACTTAAAAAGTGAAACAAAATGACCATTTTGATTTCTGGCTAAGCCCCTGGCTGGCACGTCATCATATAAAGGAAATAGTTAATACCCTTGAGTACCCCAATCAAACAAACAAACAAAAGCTTGTGTCAATAATTGTTGGAATACACCTCCCTCATAAAAGTGAAATGACCCCTTTTGAGCACGGTCTAGAACCTCAATCAATGAAATCTTTCAGAAAACAGTAAAAAGAATTTTAGGGCAAACTTTTTAAAAAATTAGGCATTTTTTTGTACCCACATTCTCCTCTTTTCAAAGGCAACACATTTGAAATCTTTCTGTAGAACAGTTTTCGAGAAATAAGCAAGTGCTAAGATCTTCCTTTCAAAATCTGTTTTTCACAACTTAATCCTTCCAAAGTTTAATTTTTCTCACAATGTTAAAATCTGAAGTGTCTATACAGTCTATGTCTCTTACAAACCGTGTGTTATATGATTTTTTATTTTATTTTTTTGTATCCTGAAATAATACAAAGGTGTGCTACATGTACATGTATGAAACACTATTGATGTTTGATACATTTACATTTACATTTGTACTGTACTTGTTTATTTAACAAGATCGTTTTATTGACACAACTGACAGTTATATTATGTTTCACCTTCGACCTGTCTATTAGATTCTGACAGAAAGGCCAGTGTCAAGTAGGGGCTTAGCCAGAAATAAAAAGTAGGTTGTCAAAAATGATCATTTTGCTTCACTTTTCAAATAACTGGGTGTCCACTTTTGACAGTTTTCCTATCTGCTTCATGTTAAAGTTGCTTAAAACAGGGTGTCCAAATAAGGCAATTGTTCACTTTAGGGCGTCAATTGGTGTCCGAGCCATGTCAGATCTACATGTGTATGTTAATAAATCATAAATAATTGAGGCATTAACAGCTGGTGTATTGAATTACAACAATTGTGAGTCACCGGCATTCACCTCGTAAAAATGCCTTGTTAGCTCGCCTGTACAAAGTTTAAGGTGAGTTTATGTCATACCCTTGGCGTCAGCATCAATGTCAGCCATATAAAGGTTTCTATCATTAAATATGCTTAAGGAATTCCTGTGACATTTTACACACAGTTTGCCTCATTATTAAAATTATATAAAATTATGCTAATTAAGTGATATTATTTCAGAGGAAATGGTGTACAATTTGCTTTTAAGTACTGTATGCCCGAATTAAATAACCTGATTTTCCTTTAACTTTCTTGCAAAATCATATGCTCATAACATGCATAATAATCACTTTAATGAGCTGTCCAATTAAATTTGTGTTTATAACTGCACCTTGAAATGCCAGATTATTCGGAAATTTTGGGTGAATATCTCAAAACATGGAACGAGAGGGACATTGTCAGCTCAGTTCAGTATACACAAAATTAACGAGCTTTATGTACACATATTTGTTAAGTTTGCATTGTTACTTTCAATGCAAAAGAAATGTATTCCCTTTCATTGGCAGAACAGGCAAGCAAGTATTTTTTGGAAATTGTTGCAACTGGAGCAGGGGCTTTAATACATGTATTAGCAAGAAGTGAAAAGTATGGCGTCCAAAATGGTCATTTTGCTTCATTGTTTTAGTAAGTGGGTGTCCAATTTTTACAGTTTCACTACGTTTTGCGTGTTAATGTTTCTTAAAACGGGTTGTCCAAATGAAGTGGTGCTCATCCCTCTACCTTAAAACTTGTATTTTTTTTTATAGAATTTCAGAGCCCTGGCCTGATTCCATTGAACAAGTTACATCCCCACAAGGTTGATGGGTACATGATGTGACAACATTTGCAAGATCCAGATTTAACAAACATGATGGAAGCCAACTTCGGTATGTCATTGGTAAATTTACAAAATTTTGTATTCCCGAGGACAACCAGAATGTTGGCAAGGGAGGTAATTTTGTCCTTGAGCGATGGTCAAGGGCATAGCCAAAATTCAAAAGTATGGTGTCCAAAATTGTCATAGTGCTTCACTTTTTAAGCGACAACTGGGTGTCTAATTTTTTACCATTTCCCTATCTCCTGCAAGTTAAAATTTCTTAAAACAGGGTGTCAAAATAAGGCAATTGTTTAATTCCAGGTGTCCATTTTGATGAATGGACACCCTTCCGCTAAAGCCCTTGGCAGTGGTCCTTTGTCGTCAGAGCAATCATGAAAATGGAGCTCTTCAATGACATACCGTAATACAAATTTTGTTTAACCACTGTGATGCTACTGAAAAAACCATGAATCTTAACGGTTTGGATGTCAGGGGACCCCCTGCAATGTCTTGCGCCCTTCTGAGACTCCCATTATAGAAAATGATCAGCATCTGTCAAGATACACATAAAGCAGGGCAGTATCTAGAGCCATTTTAATTACGGAAAACGTATGGGCGCCCATACTATTTCAAGCCCAAATGAATGTCAATATATTACTATTTTCATAAATTCCTGGTAAAATCAAGCTAAAAGCAGCTTCAGAAACCTGATGATGATGGTCTGAAGAATTTGAGATAGGAAACTGGAATTTTTTTTGTAGAAACTGCCCTGAATACGGTTCGCCAGTGTTAAAAAACAGAAATAAATCTGTAACTCATATAGCCGACAGTGTCAACTTTGTCATCAATTAACAATAGTATGATATAAATATTCAATGCAATCTTATTATTAGTCAATGACATAGGTGGCCTTTCTGTTTATAGGAGTAACTGATTTATCTCCCTTTTAGCTTCTGGTCAACCCTATTTGAAGGTAGGCCTACCTCCAATCAACCTCTCTTCTGGGGCAACTGAAAGGTAGCAGGACTTGTGTAAAAACAAAACCTGTGATTGCCAGAGTCACAACATTTGACTCCGGCAAATTTAAAGGTAGCTATCACCAAACACTAGCTCAAGACAAGTAGAGGATGGCTCTGTCCATTTAACCATCAGACAGGGGTAAAAGACAGTGTACACATTCTTAACTTAGATCATTAACATTTTAGTCAGGGGTATAGGGCATATACTTTGCTATTCCTGTTATAATGTTTGTTTGTTTGATTAGGGTTTTACGTCGCACACAAGGGTATTTCACTTATATGACGACATGCCAGCTCAAGGAAACCCCCCTCATCACCACTGGGAACAAATGAAGACAGAACAGGACAAATACAGGACGACAACAATAGGACTCAATACAGACACCACAAACAGATTGGCTTCCTGTTCCCCTTTAGCTCTGAGAGGACCAGGGCAACATGAAGCTCCCTCCAACCGCCCAGCCAGTTATAGTAATGAGACCTTTTCCGAATTCCCTCACCTTGAAGCGCCCCTTTCGCTCTATTTAACTCTTGTTTCGTCTGAATCAATTCTAGCTTCAGTTCCCCATAGCAAGGAATTTGCTGCTTCTTCTGTTGTTGTTGTTGTTGCTGCTGCTGCTGTTGTTGTTGATTTCGAGGCATGTTGTCTTTCTCTTGCGTTAAATTTTCAATAACGTTCTGTAAACGGATGTTTTCTTCACGCAATTGTATTAATTCATTTTCTTCATCATTGGATTTTAATTTGGGAGGATCTGAAAAAGACATTTACCACATTGAAAACAACTGAAATCTATTTAAGGTTTTCAGTGTTTATGATTGATGTCATACTTATCATTTGCTGTTCATGTTATTAATTAATTGTTTATTGACGGTTTTCATTTAACTAAATTCAAGAAAGTATAGAAAAACTCAAAACTTTTGTTGTGTTTTTAAAATTGATTAAAGGGGAGAAAAAAGTTAGGTTGAAATACTTTTTTTTCAATAACTGTTTTATCCCACATAGATCAATTATTATATAATACAATTTCTGGATACTTAAATCAATCATTTGTTTGATTTAGTTTAACATCATACTCAAGGATGTTTCACTTATATTTTGACATTGTGTACTTCTTATTCTGTCTTACTTAATTTAAGTTTTAGAAGTAGGCTTTAAAAAAAGTACTGGCTAACCACTAAGCCAAGGCCCGGGCCTATAAGAACATTGGTTTGTTTGTTTGTTTGATTGTGGTTTAACGTCATACTCAAGAACATTTAACTTATATGACGATGGCGTGTCCACTTACACAGCGGCCTTATTACGACGGAAGCCGAAAGTAAATCTTGTAAAAACCAACCCCACAGTTGCCGGAGCCACAAAATGTGACTCGATCATATACCTGATGAGGTTCAGTTTAGGAAGCGCACTCGCTACCACTAAGCCACGGCCGCTTGCCTATAAAAACACTCGAGATAATAAATTAAATAACAGGGTTACACTCAAATTGTCTAACATGTGCTAAATAATTTTTAAAACTTAAAATCTGGTTGATCGAGTAAGTTATATACTGTATAACTTCTATAACTTATTTTGGGACAGTCTACAGAAATAACATTTAAGACCCCCTGTGGTAAAGCCTATTTTTTGTCCCAACTGCTAGAAGTCATAAGGTATTTTGGTTTCATTTATTGTAGGTTTGACAGGTCCATACAAATGGCTATTATAACATTTTTTAGTAAAGTTTTTACCAAGACGTCTAAGCCTTAATTTTGATAATCTTTTACAAAATTTAGGCAATATTGCATTAACTTACGATCTTTGTCTTGAACTGGTACCAAAACGCTTGTGATAACTGGGTTAGCTCCCCCTGATGTGACCACTGGTGCTGCACTAGTCCCCAACTCGGACAATCGTTTATTTGTGTCGGCAAGTTCTGCTCTTAAGGCGTTCACTTCTTGATTGGCGGCAAAGATAGAACCGTCAATTCTCGCTGCAAGTTGTTTGTTATCTTCGACCATTTTACGAAACTTGGACTGGGCATCTAATAATAGTCGCCGAATCAAAACCATAGAAGATTTGAGCGTTTCTTGTTCCTTTGGCGAGAGTTCTTTGTCCAGCGTGAGATCAGCATTTTTAGGGGTGAAAATATACTGTACAATCTGGTCATTGAGGCAATCCAGAGACTGTATTGCTGTTGAAAAAAAAAATTATATTAGATTTATATAAAGTGAAACAAGAGAAATATTAATCAGTCGGTGATCCATTTATACACATTGTTCTCAGTCATTTCACCAATTATTGGACTGTATTGTTGGGGAGAAAGGATGAAACAGGGTTTTTCCATGGTTATGGATAGACTGATTTATAGCTTTCCCAAATTTTTTGCAGTGTTAGTCTAAAATCTGATCATTAATAAAGTTTATAAAGCAATAATTTTTGCTTTATTTTTCATGAATGCACAATAATGTATGTGGAAAGTCAGCAAAAAAGTGGCAAATGTTACTAGTTTATCTCACAAAATTATAGAGGAACAATTTCAAGGTTCTGTCGGTAAAAGATTACTTCACAGGACTTTTTGTTTGTTTGATGAGGGTTTTATGCCATGGGTGATTGTTTGATTGGGGTTTAACGTCGTACTCAAGGGTATTTCCCTTATATGACGAAGTCCCAGCCCAATGGGTGAAGTAAACCACCCTCGACACCACTGGCAACAAACAAAGACAGGACGGGGACAAATACAGGATAACAACAGGATGCAATACAGACACCACAAACAGATCACTGAACACAATGACAAGAAAGAAAACAATCACAGGAAGTCACAAACATATTGGATTCCTGTTGCCCCTTTGGTCTTAGACCACCAGGGTTGAACATCACTCAAGGGTATTTCATTCTTACGTACAACAACGTATTTTCAACTTCACACTGCTCCTTGCCTAATTACAATGGAAACCGGGATGATTTTGTTTGATTGGTGTTTAACGTTGTACTCAAGGTAATTTCACTTGTATGACAATGAATTTTGAGGCCGCAGCAAAAAAGTAAAATAGTAAATGAATCTAACTAAACAAGTAAAGCGGGTACTCTGCCAACTCTGGACTGGTACATGTATATTATAACACTATAAGATATTAAATGTTTCTCTGTGTTGGAAAAGTAAAGTTCCTCCAGTGCTAAGTAACGATAGTATTGTTAGACTTGATACTCGCTGCTCTTCATGATAGGCGTGTGAGGGAAAAACAGCCCTTTTTAAAATCTCTTTTGTAAAAAAACACTTAACTATCCTACCCTCACTTTGAAAGTTTTTTTTTTCTTCTCCTCAGGATAAAGATCTTACAAACATTTTTATTTAATAAGCTGACAAACAATAGTTTCATTTCATTTAATTAATGAAATCTTACCTGACTAGAATAATTTTAATAAAATCTACACCTGTCATCTTTAACGAGTTTATAACAAATTACTTAATTAACACTTTAAGTGGTTAAAAAGAAACATCCCTTTCAGGTATAAATAAACACTGGCAGTTTATTTTTAAAATCTGATTCAGTTCATGCATATTATTATATTATTATAACGCCGGTGACAATGAAATTCAAATATAATATTCAAAAGAGATTTTGTTTGTTTGTTTGATTGGTGTTTAACGTCGTACTCAAGGGTATTTCACTTATATGACGACGGATCGTCCACTTCACAC
>JARFOD010123762.1:0-14303 GCA_031763545.1 Mopalia muscosa
TATGAAATATGTTGACCCAGTAGAATATTTCCTTATGAAGTAAACAGTGCATCATTAAAAAAAAATAAGTAGAATGATTCCAGTGATTTTTTCGCTTATCCCATCTTGGAAAATCTTTTAAAAATGTAAAATGCAACTTTTAAGAAATATTAAAAAAATCAAGGACGGACTTCTAAAAAATGAGGCAACGATTACTAGATCGCAATGTGGTCTTTACAATGGTACCAATTTGAAGTTTCTAACGTGAATAGTGCTTTTAGAAATACGCCTTGGTTAATGTAGTGCCAGACTTAGCGAGTTTTAAAACTCAATCATAGGTTCCAATTTAACTGTTTGTAATTAAAATTCCAAACTATTTTTGCAACTACATATATTTTGAATTCACAATTTTTAATCAAACCGATAAAAACAAAATTTGAATCATTTTGAGCCCAAGAGGTCCAACAAGACTTTAAATAACATTAATGTGAAGTCAACGACGGGTTGTTTTTCTGTTTGATTTTGGTGTGACGTCATACCGAATGGTATTTCGCGCACTGTCCATTCTACACTGTTCACAAATTAAATGTGATGGAAAACAGTGTCCAGACCAGGGCCCGTATTTAATGAAGCTGCTGAAGCATTTCTTAAAGTTAATCAACATGTAGCCAAATTCCATCCTTTTATTTTTCCATTAAAAGAAAAATAAATGTAAAATAATTAAGTTTACATTTTATAAGTGTCACTTAATA
Organism: Mopalia muscosa; assembly: GCA_031763545.1. NCBI lineage: Eukaryota > Metazoa > Mollusca > Polyplacophora > Chitonida > Mopaliidae > Mopalia > Mopalia muscosa. The sequence goes on from JARFOD010123762.1 coordinate 732, forward strand.
TTGTTAATATTTTAACAATAGATTTCTTGGAGTGTGGTTTGTTCTCATTATGTTGTCAAAGCCCATTTCATTGAAGCCATATAAGTTATGTATTGTCGCTATATTAGGAAAAATACAAACAAACAGCTCCGTTCATTGCCATGCTTCAATCAAGTGACAACGGCCAATAAACCTTTTACTGTTATCAACTAGATGCTGTAAGACTTACGAAGCCATCGAAGTGGGAAAGTCCTTAGACGCGCTCACTGATTTGACCGGTGCTATTTGTGAATACTACACCCCGGACGTTAATCCGCCAGAAAACCTATTCCACATTCTCTACAAATCCAGTGTAAATCGATCATTTATGGTGTGCTGGCGGAGCGAGAAAAGACTGACACCAACAGGGTTTGAATTTGATGACATAAATTCTCAGGTAAGATTAGAGTTACTTCCAGTGACAGATTTACGTATATACTTATCAGGCTGAAAACTAATGCCTCAAAAACCGCCAGCCAAGGTTTCTAATATGTACATTTTCTGAGACATGCTAGGAGGGGGCACACAAGTGGAATACCTTATGGTCTCTCTTTAACAAAATCCATCTCTTTCTACGGTACTACCAGAATTTTATTAAGTAGAAGTTAGCAACTGCCGTACAGTAACGACCGTGGCATTATAGACAAGCAAGAAACAGTGACGTCATGTTTCACACACGTGTCTATTTAGTTGTGAGGAACTCTGGAAAATTTCGTCTCTGATCAGCCATTGTGTATAGCAATGGTTTGAGTTCAGACGACTGGCTTAATATTGTCGATTTAGTTGCCGTGTATGGTCTATTTCAAACACACATAATTATTGCACTGCGTAAGTGCGTGTGGCTACGAAAAGCATCATTATAATCAAGGAACGACAGAAGTTTCCCATAATTAATCATTTTTAAAGTTGCGTCTTCTGAATTTTCTTGTGTTCTACGTCGTAAGAAACGTTAGAACAGGGGGCTCGGTCCGCAATGTCGGTGAGCTGGTCTATATGGCAGTTGCATACTTCTAGTTAATAGACCCAAGGTTGGGCACGCATGCCATATGGTATGGAGTGAGAACTAAGGTTTTATGACCATTTTAAGTGGCTGGTGACAACACAGCGCCTGCTCAAACAGAATAACATTCCGTGGCATGGCTCCTAAGTAGAACATAGTCGATTTTACAACATCTGTAAATGTTACAACACGACTTTATGGTACAAATTAGATAAGGGTTCAATTGTAATCAACAAAATGTTGCTGAAATTTTTTTCCATATGTCTACCAATAAAGCCGAAAAAAAATTTTGTCCACAAATAATGGGCAATTGTTTGGAATTTCAATTGCAACTCTAGTATGAATAACTTAGCAATTATATTCAACTAAATGTTTGTCCACAGGATGTGTGGACGCGGTGTCTTAAGAGGGTTTCAAGCAGACCAATTAAATATATGGATTTAGACTTCTTAATATATTTATATCTTGGTTTTCAAACACATTAAGAAAGTGTAATCCACATAGCCCCCTGCCATATTTTCGTCAATGAAAATAATTTATTTACCACTTTGTTGCTGGTTGTTGTTGTTTTTTTTTTTCTCAAATTGTCAAAATCGATATCTCTTTTATTTTCATTGATTTCAGAAGGAATATGAAGAAAAGGGTAGCGTGAAATCAGATAAATATTTGCACATCATCTCCGCTACTACAAAGGTAATGTTCAAGTTAACATTAAATATATTCTTGTTAAATGACGCAGAATGTAGGAAGGGTACAGTGTCGTAGTCACAATCTAGTTAATACACCAGTCACCAGCACTGTGAAGGTCCCAAAAGATCTGAAAAGGCAAGAGGGCATGAAACAATCAGAGCGTTTTGCTGATTTTTATTTTTCTGTGAAATCATTGTTTAAATGGCATTTACAAGTTGGGAGTATATCTCGAGACAAAGAACAACTCACTGTGGAAAACAACTTCTTGATTCATTTCGCGCAACATTTCTATCTCATTATTTGTGTCTTCAGCATAGCTAACAGCTCATAGGGAAAAACAGACGAACCTAATATACACTTTATTTATTTATTATACGTCCAGTTAGCATACAAATGTATTCCTTACCAATATACAACGTTCTTACAAGAAGAAAGATGATGCAAACCTCCATTTTAGCGTCATCTTTTTAAAATATTAACATTACAAACTATGAGCCGCACTATATGATGAGAATTGAAGGTCCGAAAGAGAAGGAGCGCGGAGATTCTTGCAGTTGGCGATAATTTGAGCAAATAATCTAAGTGTTAGTCCCCTGAAAATACTGGCCTTTTTGTACCAATCTATCACTATTTGTCAAAAAGGTAAGAAACTGATGTGCAAATAAACCTTTCTCTTTCCTTCATCTGATTTATATTGAACAATTTAGACCATATACTGCTTCGAAAGGCCTAACCCTGACTGTGGAACAAAGATTGTTTGTTTGTTTGATTTGAATTTAACACCGTAGTTCGGGTTATTTCACTTACACGACGGCGTGCAAGCCAAATGGGTACGGAAAGCATCCGAAAAAACCACTGCCCCTAAAAAGACGAAACATCACAGGACAGATAAAAGTCACTTACAGGACAATACAAACACATAAAAAATATATCGGCTGTCTGCTCCTCGTTGGCATAGAAAACACCAGGGCAAGAGGACGCTCACGCCCACGATCTGCGTTAAATAGAAGCAGTCTCTATGCCTTGATTACGTTTAACAGTATTTTCGTTATTTTGGGATAACGCTTTCTTAGTTTGAACAGTTTCCAGTTCAGCTGATCAAGTTTGATTCGATCTGTTTTTAAGAATCATTTTACTGAGAGATTGATTCAAATCATACAGCATGCCACTGTATTAAGTGAACAGGTGTTCTTAAAACAGACAAATGAAGGGCAAAGGATTGTGCTGTTACAACAAAGGCCGGCAGAGACAGTCAGTCGGTCGCTTTGTCGGCCAGCCATCCAGCCATTCAGGCAATCAATCAATCAAACGATTAATACGCCTATGAATTAATCAATGAAACAATCAATCAGGGAATAAGTTAATAAGTTAATAATAAAAAAATCAATCAAATAAGTTCTTATTTACCGTTTTCTGCTTGATTTGGTCCAATTCCACACATTATATTACCCTAGTTATGCCGGGTATGATCCCGGTTTTCACACCAAGGACCAATTATCAATAGACTTATAGAAGTTCTATGTTCTATTCACTGTTATCACTTCACATATTTCAAACAGATAATTTCTTTAATTAACGATTTCATGGGATTCAAAGAAGTGGGAAATAAAACTATCCAACGGAAACAAATAGAAAGAAGACACCTTTATGTAATACGCATTACACTCGGAACAATTTCAAAGCCTCCACACCATTTACAAATCTCTACCAAAATATCATGCAGTATATTTACATCAGTAACTTATGCCCTCTATGTTTTGAATGTGTGCCAGAGCGAAGGAGTCTTTTAAACCTATCTGCTGTGAAATTACTCTGGGTTAAACTAAATAATTTTGACGAATTTTTTCACGACAAAGTTATTTATTAAAACACAGACAGAAAGAATTTGAAAGATCAAATAACCTTTTTGACGCATTTTTGCTAATTAAAGGTGGACTTTTAGTGTGTTACTTACACTCTTGGAAATAATGTTTCTTTAAGAGTTCTTTAGAAAAGAGGCTGTTCCACACTCTTCTATATGGTTTCACCAGATCCCTCACCTAATAACCTTACTTTACTTTTCTTTACTTTTCTTTACATACTTTTCTATTGGGGTATAAAGCAGATGCAACAGATGTGTATTGGATATGGTCAAACCTTGAAGCGCACATCAACCTGGTGAAAGGAATTTTCAAACACTGTTTTCTCAGTTTGAGCGAGTTTTGTTTTCACCTCTTTATCAGTTCCAATCTATGAATGCCCATGCAGCTGAACACCAATATTGTTAAACTTACATGGTTCTATATAAACATTAGATTTAAACTAAGGTTATCTCTATTTTTGTTTGCAGTTCCCTACAACAGATGGACGATTAATAGAAATGGTTCGATTGAAATGTTTATTTCCGAAGGAACCAAAATGGCACGGAAAATTTGCTGACGGGTAAGTCTACATTTGTGTTGCTTTTAACAATTGTACTTTTCTGTACCGGACGTCTTCCCTCGCCTATATAAAGAGGTACCTATATAGAGAGGTACACAGTGAGGTAAGTGAAACAATCGGCGAGACAGGGCAATCCCACAACCCTATACAGAGACGAAACACTATAATTGCTTATCTAAAAAGATTCGCCTTGCATTTTATTGAATTTTGTTTTTATTTTGGCATTTTTAGAAAATACATTAGCATGCTAGGAAATTACATAAATATTTCTAAATGTTTTATGCTTTAGTGGCCAGTTCTTAATGATCAGTATTTAATGTTTTTTTCTGATAATCTCGTATATGTTATATTCTTTCTCCACTTTAAGGGACACAATGACATGGAAATCATTAAACATGGAGTTTTCAGAGAAATACAAACCTTTAACGCATAAAGACCACGATGAATTCTGGATTTGTTTGGAGGACTTCCGCTGTCATTTCGGAGGTTTAGTTATTTGTAGCAGCAAAGAACCTTTTAGATGTCAAGGCTTCAACATTGAAAGAAAATATACAGTAAATAAGCAAGTTCATGGAAGAAAATCCAGCAACGCTTTGTCTACTTCCGGTCGCAGTAGCAACAAATCGAGTAGAGATTCAGTGGATTATATCTTTTCGGAAACCGCAGCCAATACACTGTATAGTGGTACTGACAAACACCACACGAAATCCAAACAGGAAACCCGCAAATTCGCATGTGCGCATAGCTTTGATATTTATGTAAAAGAAACGCAACAAACTGTCAAAGTAGATAACTCTGAGTTCCATAACGACGAGAGCAGTAGTGGCGGTTCTGTGGCATCTGTTACTACCAGGACCCATCATAAAAAGAGTTCATTTAGAAAACATCTAGCAGGACATAAAAGTCGACGGAAGATGACCCACGAAGAACCATTGTTAGCTAAACAAAGGTCGACTGCAAGGGAATTGGGTTTATCCAACAGCTTAGAGGATTCGGAAAGAAATGGGAAGGAATATCGAAAGGAGCAAATGCTTCGCGGCGATGACACTTTTAGTACTTCAGACATTTACATCACTGTGCAAAATAGTCCAGCTGGTGAAAACTCGACCTGTCGTCCACAGTCAGCACCAGCGCAGTCTCCAATTCCAAGAGCACAATCAACTGGGTCGTTGACTGGTCTCACGGAAAGCACCTTCCTTGCGACACGTGCGGATCATTTCCGGTCACACGGCTCATGGCAAGAAATGATCTTCTTCAAAGGTGGATGGAAGCGTATGTATTCGAAACAAATAACACATGATAAAGATAATTGTTATCAATACCGTTTTTCATGATGATCAAACAAACTAAAAACAATTAAGATGTGTTGTGCCACTGAAGCTATTGCTCTTCGAGGCTAGAAATAAGACATTATTCGATACAATAATATCACAGTTTCCCTCATAACCGTTACACCATAATATTTATTTCCATATAATTGAAAATAATTGATGCGCGAAACTTTCTGCATTATAAAACTATCCTTGCAATAAAATGTTGAATGGTACCATGTTAATCAAGCTGAACTCAGCAATAAAACATCGAAGCATTAGTTATGATGCCATGTAAATCTCTGTGTTTCAAGGAAATGGGGGATCACGGTTTATCGCGGATTCAGTAACGCTGGGTCCCCGGGTTCTTCTTGCAATCAACAAACCTGACGCGATCAATGAAAACATTGGTCCTGATTTCGAAGGTCGCAGTCATGTTTTAATATCGCTAATGCAGGACTATAGAAGAGGAGCCAGCATTGTTGGGGTCCTATTGGCCCATATTGGCTTTTACGTTTATAAGGTTGGTAACAATTTGAATGAATTATTATGTTTCATATCCTATAATTTTGTTCTGTAATATAGTAGTATGCTATATAATGACTCCATATTCATTTAACCATGTAGCAGTACTTCTGCTTCCACATCGAGGAAACTGGCTGAACTTCGATGGCTGATCCTATATTTTCGCATTTCGCACAGCACCAGTAATTTGTGGGTTAATTATGAAATGCCTGGTGAACATGTTGATGAAAAAACATGGTTTGATAATCTTATATTGGTTATTGACGTCAAACTGGTCACTTAACTTAACTGACCATTTCTTTATATTTACGTTTCCCGAAACACACGATTTATATGCTAAACTCGATGTGTCGAAAGAAACGAACCTTGGGTAATGTAGCATTAGAGCATGTGGTTGAAGGGAGCTTGCTGTTTCCCTGGTTCTCTCAGAGCTAGATGAGAAAAGTCGATCTGTTTGTGATGTACCGGTATTTGTTTTCACTCCTGTGATTGTCCTGTATTGTTCTCATCTTGTCTGTGTTTGCTGCCAGTGGCGTCCAGCGTGTTTTCCTTAACCCATTGTTCTAGTAAGCCGCCATGAGAGTGAAATAGCCTTTTTGACGGCATTAAACCCCAACACAATTTAGAATTAAAAAAGGCGATTTACATGCTGTCAACGTTCACAACTGAAAAATAAATACTGTTTAAATAATGCTGTTGTTGTTGTTGAATATCCAGACAAAGAATCCAGACAAAGATGAGAAAAGAAGTCTTTCCAAACTCCTATTGGTTGCTCGGCAAGATTCTAAAGGTGACTCAAGAGAAATTTCTACTCGTCTTGACTTACTTCCAGGGAACTACTTTATTGTGCCTTATTGCTCAGATCTCGACCACGAGGGGGAATTCCTATTAAGGGTTATGGGAGAAAAAGACTCCATTGCAGCGAAAAGTGGCTGGTGAGTAGTTATGCTTAAGATAATGTGATATTCATTGATTTACATGTATGGTAAATTAACAAATATTTTAATAAAACTCAGCGCCCATGTAAATTACGGACCTCCACTAAGAAACATGTAAACTCAGAACCATATGAGAGGAAAAGTCATATGCCTGTTTTTTAATTATAAATATATATACAGATGTATTGCTCTACAATACAAAATATTTAGTTTGCAAGGATCGCTTACTCAACTTTATTTCTGGGCATCAATCCCACCAGTATGGTCATACTTAAAAAAATACATTGATACAATTTGTGCAATTTGTTCCACATGTTGTCACCGGCAAAGTCGTGGACATAATATGAATTCCTTTGAGGAATAGGCAAAGGCAATATGATGTGTGAACCACAGATTAATGCCAGCCAGTTATATTGGAGGGGTTACATGTACATTGTCTTGCGCAACCAAACTGCTAAGTAACAGGTATAATTCTCTGTTGAATGAGTTGATTTTACATTCTCCCGAACCCTTGAATATACCGGTATTAAAAAAAATGAGTTCGATATTTTGAATACTTAAGGACGAATGGGTATTCTATTCACCGTATACATTGTGTTTAAATGGCACATATTGCCGTTTTATTTAAATATTCTGCACTAAAAAAACGGTGATTGAATAACGTACAGAAAATTAGCACTTATAGATTGAAAGTTAAGAATAGGTGCTGACCAGCATACACAGTTGGATATTAAATTATCACAACATTAACTAAATCGAGGTATATATATATTATCTTTAAATGTGTTTTTACAATGTGATATTTGCCACATGGACAGAAGCAAAAATTAAAAATTACAGAAGAAAAAATAAATAAACAAAAAACATATATTTGAAAAAAAATAAAAAACGTGTTCACCAAAGGACCATAGTCCATTTGATGTCGTGCAAATACATAACATTCACAGGTGTGCACCGGTTAAAATAGTCGCCCACACTTTTTAATTGCAAAATTATCGGAAATTTTACTTGTTCAATTTTATTTATTTATTTATTTATTTGTTATAAAAGGTCCGCAGTTACAAAACCTAATACAAACACAATATAAGATTACAGAGGGTATTCAAATGTTTTTTAATTTTTGAACACGGAATCTTGTTTTATAACAGTGTGCCTGACAACGACGGTGGCTCAAATGCTAAAATATATTATTATCAAATCTACTTTTGAAAATAAGGATATGTTAAAAATGTGATATGGGTGTGATAAAGTTGTATTAAAGATGTGGAAACGACGTTTCAAGAACTCATATCTGCACATCGCAAAATATTCGCTGAGTCAGCATTGTTTTGAAATCCCTGATTTGGTAGCGGTTTAATTGGCATTTTCCTTTTTTTTTCTTTCAGCCTCGTGTCGTGACCGGAAGTTCCATGCCATTCAATATTAAATTTATTTCTGAAACTGGCGATGTCGGTTTTTCATTTAAATATTTATTCTGCTCGTCATTCTTCTATATTTTGGTCCAACACTACATTGAACTAAATGATTCTGGTAAAAAGCAGTATCTTATTCCCCAGAGAGTAAGATTGATACACAACACTGGTGATATTACAGCTTAAGTCATATGTAATGTCAAAAGCACTCTGCCACATGTCGGGGAAATACACTTGGGCAATGTGTTGATCATCAATATACTTATGTTACACAGAAAGTTTAGTACTAAAGAATCACGGCCAGAATAACACAGATAACACAGAACTACTTCTAGAAGACATATCTGTTTACTATAGAGATAAATGTAATGATAATAGACGACTCCAGGCAGCTTGTGATTGAAGTGCTGAAACTTGGCATTTAAAGCCAATGAGGATAGAAAATATTTGAAACATATTTGAAACGGTCGAACGCACCGATTAGACTATTATGTTTAAACACGGAAGAAAAAGAGTCCAATAAATGCGCTCTACGGAAAAAGTCATCAAAAATGTTTTAACCATCGGGACACAGGCTTATTCATATGGTGTTCTTGGGTAGAACTAACAGCACATTGATGTTTGAGCATAGTGTTTATTTTGCCTAAATATTTACCATGGTGAGCTGAAATGTTCGTCTTCTTCCCATGCCGATATCGTTAAAGGTGAAATCATCCGCACATAAGTCCTGAAAACATATCCACAAATGTTTAATCGTTATATCCTGTTTTCTCACGTTTAAACGTTTGCGGCTAGATCTTAAACGACTGATATGCCTGCATTAAATCATATATATCATCATCAAATTATTGCGGACTACATTGTTTAAACGACGTTAAGATCTTTCGTGTAGGTGACATTAACGAATTGCGTATGTGATATTACCGAAAACTGTGGATATGCCTTGGCGTTAATGTATCTAAAATGCCCAGTCCATAATGTTGAGGTTGAGCATCCGAATTAAGATAATCTAACGTATGCCTATGCATTTCGATAAATAGAATCGTGTAAAGATGTACTTCACTTGACTCATTTTACTCTCACTTATCAGCGACATACAGAAATCCCTCTATCCATTGATACACGAATATCCGTTTCTCCGGAATTGACAGAACTGGCTTTCTGTTAAACATCCAATTAGCATATTCTATTAAGTGTTTCAGATCTGAATCTTCATACAGACATTAACTGGGGACCGTCAAAACTGTTTTTGAGTCTGTCACTTAAACGACAGCGGCCTTAGATACGACATAATCAACTGTAGTCTGAAAAGCCCCAAACAAATTCACCCGGTACGCGTTAAATCTTTCTAAATCTTCTCCAAGACAACGGACGGCATAAATAAACCGATAAAGAAAATATACAAAAGCAAAACTTTTTGGGTATAAAATAAAATGGTCATCAAAAGCGTTTTAATTCACCGATCTCATTACACCATCTCCAATCCTTAAACTTCTATTTTGTCGAAAATAATAAAACACGGGATTTACACATTAAATTGGTCTGACCTATATGTCATGCCATCTTCACTAGAGCTCACGTGATTCCCAACATGTCCGTAGGACAGGGATTCATTGGCGATATTCTATTTATTTAAAGTTAAATCTAGAGTGATGCACAACCACATCACACAAAAACTGTATTATTCACGTTTGGGAACCAAATAAATTCCCAACATTGTTCTGTACCTAGCAGCATTTCTTTTGGAGAGGCTGTGAATTAATATGTTTACTCTGCACGCCACTATGATTAGGTTCGATTTTATGAGGGAGATATTCGATTTCCGACTTGTGAATATTTACTGGAACTCCCTTAAGAACTGTCGTGGATGTATCCAACATATGAAAAAGATGAATTTCTGATGAATTTCAGGTTAAATGTAGCAGAGTAACATACACATTCAATAAATAAAGTTGAACGTTTGTCGTATGTAATGATCTTTTAAGTGAAACTTGGAACCATTGATCTGTATGTCTTTCAAAATGAGTCTTTGTTTATGTACTTAAAGTGAGCAATAACTGAAAGCAACTTTGTGACTTATTTATATAATATACACAAATAAATATATTAAGTATTTTGACATGGCCATTGCATTTTTGTTTTGCTTGTGTTTGTTTCATTTTTATAATGAGCAAAGGCAGTTTGAAATAAGCACAGGGTTGCGTCGAAGGAATATGTCGGAGAAACGCTTCTATTAACATACACATATTTACGCGGATGGGGGTTTGCATCTTTCATAAAAAGGACTGATGATTTTTCTGCATGTGTTTTTTTTTATATTTATATTTCAACTTTATGTGATATTTGTCCACATAAATTTAATCCAGGACAGCAGTTTCCTTGAATAACAATGCATAAACTTCATTGCACGTCCTTTGGGTTATTTTGTTGTTGTATTCTTCCTAGAGTCGCGCTTGTTTGGTCTATTTGTGCAAGAAGTTGAAAATCAGAATTATTTTAAAAACAATCTATGGTTGATTGGCAAGATGCATGCTTGATTGGCTGGTTCGTAGGCCGTAGTTACAAATTGTAAAAGGTCTCAAAGGACTGGCTCTACACTATTCACAGGATCTGATGTAAAAACACGTGTACTCACATTTTAGGATCGAGTAGAAAGTATCTCCTGAAAATTTTTTATCAAACAGAAGTCAAAAGAAAACTGTTTTCATTGTAAGTCAAATAAATTCTTCCATTCAGATAATAGTAATTATTTACTCTTGTCCTTTTAAATGGAACTGTCAGAGCGATTCGTCCATTTAAACCCAGTTTAATATATGGAGGATGTCACACATTGGAGTACCATAAATATTGCTCCAATAAATGGTTAAAAGAATAACACACGAGACACATTATCCTTTCCATCATTCACGAGAGCAACATTTACGGTAGCAACACATTAGCGTTTAATACGCTATTTATTATTCTTATGAACTAAAAACTCCTTACAGCAACAATTTCCGCCTTCAGTTGTTATTATGGCAATGTACGAAGGCGACCGGGAACTCCGTTTAAAATATCCACGTCTGGACATAAATAAAAACCATGCATGCTTTATCAAAGTTGTTAGCAAACAAGTGAGATAAGATTGTGTTGCTCTTCATGACTAATACTTCTTACAGGACACCATATATAGATAGACATAATCTGTATCTGTCCCTCTCCTTGCCAGATGGCATAAGACCACCATTAATTTGCCATGAGCCGTAATGTTAACGTTGGGCCCCATAGCTCCCTCCCAAACTTTCGTTGAGCGAATACCCCTGTCAAATACTTTAATCGGTCCTTTTGTAGTTTCCAGTTCAAATCTTGACATGTGATGACCGTCGAAAAACTTCAGTTACAGAGCCTTGACGGTTATAGGTGTTGTCAAGCCGGCTCGGAATGTAAACAGCAGCCCAATCGCCCCTCCATAAATCGGGATAAATACACCAAATGTGACCTATTCAGGCTATAATATTACCCTGACCAGAAACCTCCACTCAATTACTTCACATCAATACCAAATACTCCATAAAAAATAATTCCGAGGGCTAGAATAAATAAAACAAGACCGCACACAATTTTTACTAAGTACTATATTCGAGGGTGACAAAACAGAAGTGAATAATAGTGGTCTTACGCCAGATGAACATACGCGCGATTCACGTTTTTACTTGAGTATCACATTGTTAACAGCTTGTAGCATGGCTAATTGGGAGAAAATGAAAATGGCGTCTTTTGCTGCTGTATTTAAGGTATCGCCCCAGTTTCTCCGACTTATTAAAAGAAATTCACCAGGACAATGTCACTACAGTGCTACAGTGCAACCAACGCTGGAGTTCTCTATTCCTTGTGTCAAACCTGGGATTACATTCATAAATGTTTTTTTGTATTCTCAGGTGAAACTGCAGTGTGCAGACGTCGCTCAAAAAAGTACTGTGGTCATGGTCAAGGTTCAGAGAAAAGTAACGAAAAAAAATTATTACACTGCAGATAAATGTCACCTTTTGTGTAAAGAAATTCTTATAATTCATTATAACGAAAATAATAAATTCTTAAAATATAACCCATTGTCCTGTTACCCGTTACCTACTACCGTAAAATAAGAAACACTTGTTTTTCTAAGCATTTTTTTCTTCTCTAAACCTGCTTGTTACCTTTGCAGGTGAATTCCATTGATATGCATATGTGTAAAATTTTACTGATTAGTGATTGTTCTGTACAAGGATTTTGAATGTGCTCATGTATTAAATAATTTGAGGGGTACAGATGTAATATTTTGATTTAAAATTGGTTCATATAAGTAGTTATTCTTTTAATTTCAGTTTAAATTCGGTAAGGTTTCTGGCAATGATAATTTGTTTGTTTAGATTAGGATTGTGGCCTGTTTTAAGACAGTGTTGTCCAAACGCTGAAAATTTATATTTGCTTGAAGTTATATTGTGTTCTTCTACCCTATGGTTTAGATGTTTAGTTGTTTCGTCTATTTATGTTGATGGGCATTGTCCGCTTTGTATTTTGTAAACTACATTACTTTGTAATTCATGGTCTTCGCTATCTTTGTACGGAAAGTAAGATTCTATTTTACATAACGTTTCGTGTACCAGTATAATTTTTACACACGGAGTTAGTTTATTCATCAGTTGAATTACGTTTGTAACTTTTGGGAAAACGGAATGTAAAAATGGTATTCGAATGTAAATCTCTTTCTTATCGGGGCCGAAATAAGGTAGTTTTGATTTAATTGTGTATTGTTTATTGAGGAAATGTTGAATGTTTTTATCAATTACATTTTCAGGGTATTGATTATTTACATGTGCTTAATCTCCTCATGCAAGATTGAGAAGTGTTGACTTAATTAAATTTAGGATGCTACCAAGCTGGTCCATTTCGTGTACAGATTAGCCTTTGCTGGTTTACCATAGATTGTAGTCGAAATTGTATCCGCAGTGCCAGTAATCAGTACATCCAAGAAGGGGAGACAACTGTTACATTCGTTTTCACTGGTACACGTGATAGATTTGTGCAACAAATTCATGTAATTAGGGATTATTTTAACATCAGAATGTTCATTAAATACAAGAAAGTGTCATCTACATAGCATTTGTAAATCATCTGAGGTTTAAATTGGAGAGGACAGCTATTAACAAATGGTTCAAACTAGTTGTTCATGAAGGAATCAGCCATCAGTGGGGCGAGGGGGAAGGGGGGAGGGGTTCGGGGCCATGGCTACTTCATCA
>JARFOD010123773.1:0-28652 GCA_031763545.1 Mopalia muscosa
GACCCTCAACAGGTGTGATGTCATCTTATAGAGGATTAAAGATAGACCCTCAACAGGTGTGATGTCATCTAATAGAGAATTAAAGATAGACCCTCAACAGGTGTGATGTCATCTTATAGAGGATTAAAGATAGACCCTCAACAGGTGTGATGTCATCTAATAGAGGATTAAAGGTAGACCCTCAACAGGTTTGATCTCATCTAATAAAGGATTAAAGATAGACCCTCAACAGGTTTGATCTCATCTAATAAAGGATTAAAGATAGACCCTCAACAGGTGTGATGTCATCTAACAGAGGATTAAAGATAGACCCTCAACAGGTGTGATGTCATCTAATAAAGGATTAAAGATAGACCCTCAACAGGTGTGATGTCATCTCAAAAAGGATTAAATTTATTAGCGCTTCGAACAATAAAACAATCACATTAAAATTACTAAAAATAATCAAATAGAAAATTAGATTAAAGTTACATACGGCCTCCAGCTCCTGTGCTCTGAGTCGATACCTCTCTCTCTGACTCTGTACGATTGACAGCAGGGAACTAGCTGCGGTGCTGGTCTGATCTGAACCTTGACATGAAGAAAAGCAACATTAGTAAGAAATATTAAAGCAAATATTAATTTATTGTTTTTTAGATTGTAGTAAATTGAGGACAGCCATGCAAAGATGCAATTACCTCCCTTGTCAACATTGTAAACCTCTCATTGGTGGAAGACACCAGAGCCCTTGGCAACAACTAAAGACACGACAACTGCTTAAGCCAATCAGTTTCTTGTTGACTCTTAGCTTCAAGCACCAAAACACTTATCATTCACAGAATTCCTCCTCAAAACTTGGTAATGAGATACTCATGATTTAGGATAACCCATAAGGTGTCTTTTCATAGGACAACATAGACCTTGACCTTGTATGTACCCCACAGTGTCTGAGGTCATGGGTCATGGTCATGTACAGGATCTAAGTCGAAGTAACAAGGAAAGTACTGGCGAAGCTAATTTAGAATTGTTTGGGGAAATCATATTCAAAATATAAAGCCAATGTACATTTTTGATAAAATATTTCCTATTTTGCACATAATTTTTTACTTTTCAAAAATTGTTTATTTTAATATTTTTAATAAAGTATTTACAGCTTTTTAAAAAATATATTGTTGAAAATTTGGCAATGTAATTTCTACTTTTAATAATTTATTTTATATCTAGCACTTCAAAGGATTCTCCATTTTCAATAAATTGTTTTATATTTGGTACTTTTACCATTTTTTGTACTAATTGTTTTATCTTTGGCATTTTATTTTCTACTTTCAATAAATTGATTTATACAAGGCACTATTTTTGTCTATGTTTCAAAAACAGTTTTATATGGGACATGACATTTTATATTTTTCCAAAATTGTTTTATATTTGGCACTTCATTTTCAACTGCATGAACAGAGTCAGTAACAATAGTGGCCTTTGAGATAGAGTTCACTGTTAAACAAATAACTTATCATAGATTACTGTATTGGTCTACCTTGTTGCTGGACAGTTTCTTTCACAGCATCTGCCACAAACTCTGATGTCGGCGTCACGGTCACATCAGCTCCCTTTAAAAAAACAAATAACAAGCGGGACATGAACAAAACGGACTGGTTGATTTAAAAACCGCTTCACTTCTTTCACTCACAATCAAAGTTGGCATGCGATGATTGATAAAAAAATTATTTCTTATTGAAGAAATAACTGTCTAGATAGAGAGGCCTATTGACTTGGTTTGTTTCTTTGGTACGGGTTCAACTTGATACTCAAAGAGTGTTTTATTTATATGATGAGAGATTATCCACTTCTTACTCTGCTTACTGATGAACAGAGAGATAGTCCAAGTCAAGCTATGTGAATCCTTGCTATACTTCAGGTCCGTTAAGATACTGCCATCTGTACATCAATTGTTTGTTTGTCTGATTGATTGAGGTTTAACATCCTACTTAAAGAGTATTTCACTTATATGACGACAGATTATCCATTTCACACTGTACCTTGCTTAAATACGACAGAAATCCTGAGAAGAAACCTTATAAAAACCACTCATATAAAGGACAATCGGACTCAAATTCGCCAACAGTACATCCAAATAGGATTGGTAAGCAGATGTGTACATTTAAGGAGGATCAGAAATTTGATTCACCTGGTTTGTTTAAAAAGTAAATAACTTGGCAAGACGTTCAGCCAATTAGTAGCTTCAACTCTAGGGCAAGTTTTCTTAACAGACTTTCAACCAAAGACACTTAGACATTAATAAAGACATATTACAAAGACCTTAGAAAACAGATTGACTGGATGTTGCTCCTTAGCTCTGAGATGAACAGGGCACAGGAAGATCCCTCGAAACTCTCATGAAAAACCAGTAATAGCAGACAGCTTTAAGACCATTTTGATTGGCTGCATAGAAGGGGTCTGGGCAATGCAATGATCAACTGATGCGGTAATGTAGTTGTCTGAATTTTCTGTTTGTTTGATTGGGGATTTGCACTTAAGCTCGTTTCCTTCATGTAATGGAGCACAAGCCCAATATCAATATGTAAAGGGAATCACCCTTGATGTCAATGGCAACAAATAAAGACAAGACCAAATGGAGATGAGATGCCACATCAGATAAGCTTCACATTGCCCCTTAGCTCTGAGAGTCACCAGTACAACACATAACTAGCTCAAACCAGGCGGCTGACAACAATACACAGATTAAAACATTTTGAAGCTCTCCAATAGTCCTACCTCTGCATCCCCTCTGAACATTGAGGAAAGGGCATTAACACTGCGGAGGTCTTCCTCCAGTTGAGTAATGAGGTTCTTCTGCTCTTGAACTGTATTCACGGCGACAACATATTCCTCCTCCAGCTTCTTCAGACGCTCTATTATAGTATCAAGAAAAACATGGTCAATATGTCCATACTTAAATACTGCAGGTTTGTCAATTAACAAGTCAATTTCATTATTCATATCTAAAATTTCCTTAATCAAATAGGAGGCGCCTACAAGATATAGAAAAATACATTTTTTGAGACTTTATATACTTTTTTCTCCATATTTTGTAATACTGTATGTACTGCAGGACCCATGTTAAACATTTTGAATTGACCTTGTTGGCTGGAAACATTATACTCAATGGAACCTCACTTAACTACTGAATAAGTTTACAATGGTCCTATGATGTTCTTCAGATATATCAAAGATTCAAACAAACAAATTTGTCTAGAAAGATTAAATCCAACTAGTTTATGGAGATCATTAAATGTTTGTCTGCTTGCAGTTCAGATTCTCTCCCTTATATGATGGCATCCAAAACTTCAACAGATTGGATTGTTAAGTTGGGGTCTCACATCATACTAAAGGTTATTGAACTCATATAAGCTTGAATTCATATATCCAAACCTTGTTTAGTTAGTTGAGGTCTTGAATAATATGAACGGTTATTTAATTCAAACGTTCAACAAAACCATCAACAAAATTTGTTTGTTAGTTCGGGTTTCATGTCATACTAACGGTTATTTTCCAATAGGAAAAAAGTTTGAGCTGAAGGAAAGTTGGAGATCATCTTCATCATCCCTCACTACAAATAATTACTATATTTACAAGATAATCACAAGACTTAAAACTGACGCCTCAAACAGATCAGCTTAATGTTGCCCTTTACTTCTGAGAACATTAGGGCAATCAGTCACCTTATAACCACAAAGAAATAGAGGTGACCAAAGTGACAGTGCGAGACATCCCCACCCGACCATCTGCTTTAAGCCTGGGGATCATCATAGCATAGGGAGCTTACAGTATGTGAACTACCCATTCGTCTCACTTCAAAAGTTAATTTTTTAATTATATGTCCACCACGACAAATATTCAACTTAAAATGCCATCTTTTCTAAATTAAAAGGGTAGTAGGTCTTTGTACTTACATAATGTATTCTGTCACATGTCATGAAAATGCCTACTTGTTTAATCACTAAACAGCTGCTACATTAAAACCTTTTCCTTATAGTCTCTGATAAAAGAAGGCATGTTTCTGGAGGATTGCCAGACTAGGATTTACATTTAAATAACCAATTAAATTCCACTATTGTCTGTTTCTAGTCTAAATACATGCTTTGATTGGTTCTGGACAAAGCTGTTTTACAGAGAGCCAGTATAATGGCTGCTCTCTTAGATAGGACATGAACTACAATGTAAAACACCCAAATGACTGCACCTAATTGATTTTATTTAGAAGTGGCCCTGCTCTGGTCATCCACGTCACAAACATCGTCTTTTGTTAGGGGGTTAAAAGAAAAAGATTTGTATACATAAATAGCTGCTTTTCAGTAAGAGTACAGCTGTTGGTCACCTCTTAGTCAAAATATTGTTTCTCCGATGAGCCTTGTAATGGTCAAATCCAGGACAATGTGTTCAGATACATCTATTTGTTTTTGTCAGAAAATATTATAATCGCATAATTTAATTTCGTATTTTTCATTGATGAAAGTGTTGAATTTCTACCTAAGAGTTTAGGTCACAATATGGAAACACTCAAGATCCAATCTTATATAAACATGAAAGGAAATAGGATAAAATGGTCAATATAACAAACACAATGGAAAGATCTTAGAACATCTCAATTAAATCTGCCAACAACGATATTCAAATATCTTGAAGATAAATATTCGAACTTCATCGGTGGAAAAGCTGAATTTGAAATTCTGATTAGAATAGATAATTTTGAGCCAATAAAGCAGTTTCCTGGTGATCATAAAGACATTGACAAGGTGACAGCGATTAATGGGATTATCACAGCAGGGTTCTTAACAAAATTGTGAAGTTAAAAAAGAAAGCTTTTTAAGTTTAAGTACTATATTGCTAGATTAAATAATTTATTTGGTGCTATTGCCATTACATGTACCATGAAGGTCCATCTCAACCCAGTATTTGAGATTTAATTGAAGGTCCATCTCAACCCAGTATTTGAGATTTAATCTGGTGTTATGGTTAATACTCTTTTGAGCAACTGGTCCCGGGTTATTTTTTATGTTTACCATTAGCTTTAAGGTTAGGGTTAGCCCTAGGTTCAATTAGGAATAGGTATAGTATTAAATGAAGTCTACAACTAAAATTTAACATATTGCATCATATGATGGATTTTATACCCTCATTTGTTCAAATCCAAGTGCTATTCCAGGGAGCATTAATTGTTATCCTTACCTCATGAAAGTCAAATCAAAGTATGATTTAACAATTATCCATGGAGAATGAAGTAGTCTGATTTCTTAATTTGTAACTAATAAACATAAACCAAGACAAACACCAAATACTCGCATCAAAAATGTCTTTATTTCTTCGAGTGAGCACCTATTGTGTACATGCGTTTATAATGCACATCAAACAGTCAAAAAAAGGGACTAGATATACTGCACGGTGATGTACACTGTTCAACCATTACACACCCACTGAAACATCAGTTTTCTCCCTTCTTAACACTAATGTAACAGTTGTCACCCTTTTCCTCTTGTCACCACTAGAGGGCCAGAAAAATTATCTCTGCTTCTCAATCCAATTATTAAACACTATGCAAATTGATTTTCTAAATATTTGAATCAGTAGAGTAACAATAGTGTAGAAATATAAGAGATTAAAATGGTTATGAAGTATGATTTACAATGTATTTTTTATTTTTTTTTGTTAGTTTTTAATATATATTTTTTTTAAAAAAGATCTTTTTAATTAGAAAAATTAATTGAGGAGTTAGAAGATCAAATTTCTTGATCCACAAAACATTTGATGCCCAATTTGGATGAAATTTGCACACTCTATGCAAGACATAGAAAAAATATCAATATGAAACTTTCCATTTTTACACAAAGTACATCTGTACTTCAAATATAGTAAAATGAGAGAAGACAATTCATTTAAGATGGCACTTTTAGAAAATCAGTGATACACTGAAGGAAGAAAAAAAGAGAAGAAAAACCAAAACAATGGCTAAATAAAGAAATAACTATAAGGATGGCAAAGTGTGAGGATTAAAAAAAAGTCACACACTCAGGAATTTTTATAATAAAATGGCACACATAGGAATTTCAAAATCTTCATAAAAAAAACAAACAGAAAAGACATTTATTTAGAACTGAAATAGCTATATTTCATAAAAAATGAAATTTTGCTTTACTGGGACCGACTGGTTATTGAATGGACAAACTTAACAGTGGGACCGTTGTACGACATTAACAATCTAACACAGAACGATTGTTTCAGGCATTTGTGAATATATATGGTCTACAAACATCAGACAAAGACATTTAAACAAACTCCTTATGTTAGTGTTATTTTGTTTTAAATACAGATATTAAATTTAGAAGTTCAATAGAAAGGATAAATACCAACAATGTATTTTGCAAATCGCTCTAAATTTAATTATGCGTACTTTAATAAAGTTTTTTTCCCCCCTTATATCAGATTTATTTTTTACAAATTATTTGCACATTTCTGTATTTTGATTTTTTTGGTTATTTAGGAAGAGACTTCAATATTATTTATAATATATGTCCAACTTCTTTCATAACTTACTGACTTTACTCATAATTTGTAATAATATGAACTTTGCAAATGTATGACAACTCATTAAATTTATTTAATGCAGATCTAAAATGATGGCCTAAAAGAGGAAACCAATCATAGGTAAACAAATAATGACATGTTACAATTTTTTGATTTTCTTGAGGATATAAACATACCTCAAAAGTTACCTGAAAATTAGAGTGTCCAAACATTTAGAGAAAGTACGGTATTTCAGATTGTTCACACATATGACAGGGTGCCAGGCCAATGTGTGGAGGAAGTTGAGCACAGAAGGAAACAGGAAGTTTCATTCTTTGTAAGTTGTCATCCATGGAAAGGCATTTTTTTTAATAAAAATTTGAAATTATGTTTGTGATTTTTGTAGACAATATGTATTTTTGATGTAACAAAAGAAAAGAAAATGTATTAAGTAAAAACAGATCGAACTTCCATAACAAATATGTTATTACCCTTGTCCATTCTTTACCATAAAAGTATAGTACTTGTTGAAGATTATTTGAGGTTATGATACATAAATCTAAATATGGGCTGAGGTGGCAGGGTTTTTCATATATAGAAGACGTAAATTAAAACAGTTTTTAAAAATCCCAATTTTTCCAAAGGATTTCATAGCAATGGTTAATCTTGAAAAAAAAAAAAAATCTAATTCATGCTATAATATGACAATCTACATTTTATCTACATATAATAAAAATACTAAATAATGCACATACATTTATACATTAATCACTTAACAAAGACAACAAAATAAAAACAAAACAATAAACATGTATAGCAAACAGGTAAATATGGGGATGAGTATATAGATGTGGTATGGCATACTTCTGAGTTTTTCCTACCTGGTTACATTACTTACATGTATACATAAGTATGTACATAACATGGCTTTAAGTGGATTATAGGATTAGGGGAATTATATGTAAATCTCAATTGCGTGGATCAACACACATTCGTTGTCGTTCTGAGTATGTTATTTAGCTTGTTTAAAGTTCTACAATACAGTGTTTCATTTTTAACAAAAAAATGGTTGAAATATTATTCCATTTATACGGGCTGTTTTAACAGTTTTGTGATTCGCTACATGTCATAAAATGAAGATTATGAACTAAGCTATACACTCAGATCATTATTTTATTATTATTCCTTGCCACCTTTTGATTTTTTGTTATCAATAATTCTGGTTAAAAGAGCTGACACAATACTATCAGTTTGTGGTGCAATTTTGTCTGAAAAGTTCTAAAAAATAAAATTAAATTGATAAAGTATATTGTATTTAATACTTCATTTTAATTTTATATGTTCTTTTATTTGTCATAACATTAAGACGATGAATAGATTATTCAATGTTAGAAAAACTAAATTCTTTAAAAAAACTAGATTGCAATGTTTTAGCACTAGAAGATTTACAACCAATCCGCAACCAGGAAGACAAATTCAAAAACCAACACAGAATTTTGATTGGTTACAATGGACAGGGCCAAGTAATGTAACATAGCAACAGTTCTGATTGATTGACAGACAGCACCATGTTTCATTTCAATATTTAACAAAATATGACAATAACAAATGTTATGATTGTCATAAATCTAAGCAACTTAAAACGTTGAATTTATACACACATAGACAAAAAAAATAAAAAAAATAACAAATTGCCTCTATTTTATTTGCACCAACCAGTAAAAATTAACGTTATATTGCAGCTGACGGAACACATTAGGAAAAGAAAAACAAGCTGTGATTGGCTGAATAGTTTAAATTTGAAGTAACATATTGCACTTGACAAAACTAATTAACATAAAACAATCGACTTTTCTTATTAATTATTAACATGTTGACTGCTAGCTCAGATCATAAGGTTAACTTTACACCCTTTGACAGCGAAAGTGATCCCAAACATTGTTAATTTTTTAATTCATGTAATTGTTAGTCTATTCGCATAACCCAGAAAGTTATCTCTTAATAGGCCATGTATTGCTGAGCCTGAGATATAAAATAAAAGGCAGCTAACTGCAACGTAGTTCAGAATCTTAATAGTGGGTTGATTTAGCGAAAACAATAACACTGTATTTACATCCATACTAATACACATCAAACAAAAACATTTAGAAGACAAGATTTTACGAAGAAAAAAAAGAAGAAAAAAAAGGAAGAAATATACTTCAGTCAATTGACATTTATGTGCTGCAGTATGGAAATCTTTCAATGCTATCTTAGAAAAAAATTAATGCCAATCATTTAATGTTTTCTGCAAACTTATGTAACAAATCTAAAACGATCTTTTGTTAAGTGTCAATTATTGACCGAGGAAGAATTGTTTTAATTCTCACGGACTAATTGAATGGTAAGTGCGACAGGACAGTCTCAAACAGACAATACAAATTGCCTTCCAATCTTTACACTGTTTAAAATTTCCGTATGCTACATTTTAAGAAACCTGAGTAGGGGTTTTTAAGTCCAAAGTAAGCTGGAAATGGTGGAATTTTATAGCAATTAACTGCAGACGGTTTAAGCCTAAACAAAAAAACAGAGGAATTTACCTAATTTTAGTTTGTTTTTCAGAAATTTGGTTTCATACACGTTCAATTATTTAAAAAATATTTTTTCAAAGTTTTGCTCAATACTAAATAAATTGAATTACAATGTTATATCAAAATGAGCACTACTTGGATGGATAAAAATACGCTAGTTTTTTTTTCAGATAAATTTTTCGTAGTTTAGTAGCAAATTTTCTAATTTAAATTAAAAAATAATAAACTAATGAATGTAAAAAAGTTAATCTTTCAAGACAGATATTTTAGGAGGATAGATAAAGAGAAAACACACCGGACATCTAGCAACAAAGTAAAACTTTTTTAGCTGACTGTTTGATCAGAGAAATGACTTAGAGCCTGAGGAATAAACAATCAGCCTTGGGATTTCAACATATTAATTAAATATCAAACTTACGATGCAAAATACAGATAATGGATTTCTTGTGTTTTTAACAGAAACAAAATTAGATTTATGGCAAACACAGAAACATAAAGATAACAAAACATGAATTAGTCACTGTGACATTTGAGTCTTTAAAATAATCAGAGGTCTGGCATCCTTTTTTGAAATGAGTCACAAGTTTTTCACTCAAAATTTTTAAAAAGCTGTAAGAATTTGACACAACGTTTGAAAATTAACCAAATTTTAACCAGCCAAAAGTACATATAATCTCAAGTTACAGTTAAATTAAAAAAATTGTAATAAAAAAAAAAGAGACAAAAAATGAAGAAAAAAAAAAAAAGTTGAATTGATCAAATGATTTAAGTTTTAAAGATTACAACATAGTTTAGAAATATCATAAGTTTCAAGAACCATAAAACAAAACAGATACTTTAACAATCTTAACATATAAAAATAGAACAAAATTGCAGTATTGTAATTCCAGTGGCCCCCTCCATTCTGAGATTCAGGTAATAATAAATGGTTACTGGATAATGCCACATATATATTATATGTTATATACTTAGCTTTATATTTATGCTTAAATAAGACAATTTACATGGTTTCAATCTCTGCGTTTAAGACAGAAGAAGAAAACAAAACATATTTGTGAAACTAGTCTAGCTAACAATCTATTCAAAGTTTTAAAATAAAACCTAGGTTTTGATGTTAATGTATAACTAACACTTTTAATTAAAACGAGAATTATTTTAAAAAATTATTTAACCTACTTAGTTCAAATGTACTATCGAGTTTTAAGGCACAAAGTTTTAACATGAATACAGGAGTAAAGGCCACAAAGTTCATTTCTTGGATTGAAATTTTTTTCGTGGTGGACAAAATCCACTTTTGCTGCCATTCTGAATTTTGTACCAGCTGATGAGATACAACAACAACACATTAAAATCGAAATTTATCTGAAAGCCTTAAAGTGTTGAAATTCAAATACTTTGGAATAAATGTGGAAAACACAAGTACAGAAATTGAGAAACAAACTTTGAGTTAAAAACACCGAAAGAAAATGATTTTCAGCAGCTACCAAAATCGAGCAAGTTCAAAATAACATTTTAGATAAGATTTTAACTTCTTTATTTAAAACAAAAAATTAAAAAATAAAATAGGATCTTTTGAATTCTTGTCAAAATGAAGCAAAACTTTCTCTAAATTAAATAGCAATAGACTGATTTGAGAGAGACAAATTCCAAATTTAAAGGATCATAGATATCCTGTCAGCACTGATGCATGGTAGGCCCCAACGGTCTACTTCAGCTAGACAGAAGAAACAATTTTTACATTAAAATTCCAGATAGATAATAAATCTAGAATGGTCGTAGAAAAGAGAAAATGCATTTTGTTTTTGAATTTCTTCATTGTTATCAAAACTAAAATTTATTGTTAAAAATTAATTTCACATCTTACTTATTGAGATTACAGATCAGGTTCAACAACACAACTTTCAGGAAATGTAAGACAAATATTTTTGCCTACACCAGAAAGTTGTTTTTTTCAATCAGTTCAAGCCTTGGTTAAAAAAAAATACACATGTTTTCATGTTATTATTTAGCCTAAAATTATATTTTTGGGGGCATAGTGAAACGTTCATTAGAGGTGTCCCTGCATGTGATGTTGCAGTGAGTTAACTACCATAGGCAGATCTTAAGTAGTCTATCTCTTGTTTTTTAGTTTTAATATCTTTAAGTTTTAACTAAGAGTTATTTCCCTTGGATAAATCTTTCCCAATGTAATATATTTAACATAAGGATCTATATAATGAATATCTGAATAATGGGTAAATTGTCGTAGTCAAATTATCAAAAACTAGAGTTCAGTTCATCACTAGACCATCCGGCTTGCTTTATCGCAAATGCTTTTATGCCATTGTTGAAATTTTATACATATATACATATGTAAACAAAAACTGTATCGATAAGTATGGCAAAAAATTTGAAATTAACAAGGTACCTTTACAAACAGATTACATGGGTATATAATTAACACTTCCTTCTAACTAATCTAGCTACACTAACGATATAATCTATAATATTGAATAATGAATTGACTAAATATTGCGCTTTGCTAAATTAGGTAAAAAATATTTAACAAATGACCACAAAAAAAGAGAATAAATCATTCATGCATAATAAGTAACAACACTTAAGTAAGATCTTAAACCATGGATTCAGAAAAATATTAATTGTAAGTGAGAATGAATGTGATAATAAAAGTCAATAGTAATAATGGCACAGTTTGTATTACGTAATATAAATTGTAATAAGCGTAATATTTGACACAATGTTCAATATCAGTCTTTTAAATTTCTGAGGAGTATTACCATAGCAGGTTAACGACTTGTGGATAAGTTTTGTAACACAGCTCCACAGCTTGTAACACAGCTCCACAAGAAAATGTTCCACTTTCAAATTAAAATGAGTTTATCCGACTCGAAAACTGAGCAGATCCACTCAACACGAAGTTCTAATACAGATCCATGTACCAACACAGATCCAATTTGACACATAGTCTGAAAATATTTAAAAAATATAGAACATACGCTGTATATATATATATGTATTTCCAAAGATACATAATGAAGAGATTTTTGGAACCAGATCAAGTTTATATTTAATTCTGGTGAAGAACTCTCAGTGAAGAAAAGTCGTTGGAATCAACATTGTTCTTTTGTCTTCACATACGTCTCATTCACCATCATCAATATTTTCATGGAGATTCTCAGAACAATTTGATTTCGATTCTGTTTTCGTTTCCCAAAATTCTTCATCTTGGTCTTCTGATGCCAGATGCAATCGCTCCATGCTGTCTAAGCGATCTTGTGAGTTGTCAGAGTTGGCTTTATCCATTTGTTTCTCAGACACACTGCCATCCATTGTGTCATCTTCACTATCTTTACCCTTGTTAATGGCTTCCAATTCTTCATCAACATCAGATTTATTTTCTGAACTTCCTACGACAGATTTTCCCTGAATGTCTTCATCCGATGTTCCTTTGAATTGTGTTTTGTCCAAATGCGTACCCTCATAAACCCTCTTTGGTTGAGAGCTCTTTCTTTTCTTGACACCAGATTGACTTGTTGCCATGACAACAGATTGGGGCATAATATCTTCAATTTTACCTACCACTTCTTCTTTCTCTCCTCCATATTTAGAGAGGTCCAATCTGACAGCATCATCATCTGATGGTGACCGGCGTACTGGTTCAAACTGAGGGAACAACCATTGGGTACTTTCCTCAGCAGTGGAAGACCCTTGCCGAAAAGCTGACGGTGTATCGCCAGGTGTGGACATTCCATCGCTGAGGTTGGAGTTATCTTCTTGTTCTGATTTCACCGACATAGGATTATAATCGTAACTGTTACTGCTTGAACTGCCAGTATGTTGTTGTTGTTTAGCACGCATACGATGATTGTGGAACCAATTGACAACGGTTTTAACGCCGACATTGAGACCGCTAGCTAGACCTTCAATCGTGTTTTGATTGGGGTAAGGGTCATTTGCATAGGCTGATCGTAGGGTTTCTTTTTGTTCCTCGGTAAAGAAAACGCGTGGTCGTTTGATTGGAGTTTCACAACTTCTCTGTTCATCTACACTACTTTTACGTCTGCGATTAGCTGCAAAAAGAAGAAGAGAAAAATTTGAATAACAAACAAGAATTAATTATTATACATCTCGTCATTAGTTTTGGGACAAGTACGTGAAATCTGTTCTTTTTGTGTAACTTACCATATTGTAATAATTAAGTTTGAAATAATATAAATCATAAAAGTTTCAAAGAGTAGCTAGAAGTCCCCCACTTTGGTGCTTGTCATTATACTGGATGGCCTAATTTGGTAGAAAGGATAGTGACTGTGGTGGGAGTTAAATTCATGAAGCTGATAGAAGATAATTTTTATAGTTTAACAACAATCATTATATTTTCAAGTTATTTATTGTGTTCACAAGATATAATTGCCATCAAAATAACGAAATGAATGTTTGCAAAAAGAATTTGGTAGTTAATCTGTGAATTTGTTTCTAACATTTATGCTTACAGACATAATAGCGGACACAGCAAAGTTTCTTAGTCGCTCCTACTATAGAAGCTAGGCATAAAAATAATCCACACATTAAAGAAACAGTCAGTGTATTTATCTACCAGTATGTGCCATAAAACAACACCAATGTGAAGGGAAAAAAGGAATTAGTGAAACTGCCCAAAAACTCTGAACTTCCACTCATAGGCATGTGATACTTTCCAGCTCAGGTTAGATAGCAGACACCACAAATAAAACTTGAAAATTAACCCAGTGATAAAATTCTTAATCACGGTTAAAATGATTTATTTTCAAAACGCTGTTGTAATTTTTATACTGTAAATGTTATCTGCAGTATAAATAGGGAAAGCGAACAGAGGATTCGTTTTGCTGGGTAAGGATTGCTAAAGTGTATTATATACAAATATGTTTCGGGAACCTGACCCACCTTTAGCCTCAGTTTGGTAAAGTTTGAGTTTCTCAATGTTGTAGGGGTCATTGAGCCAGAGTAGCATTCTCACAAAGGGTTCTTTCCCCTTGATGCTGAGAACAGACCATGGTTTGGGTTTTGAGAGAAGCTCACTGACCGAGCCTTGAGACAAGCCGAGGACGGCTTCTCCAAAGAGCTTTTGGCCAAGGTTGTGAAATTGTAGAATGTCCTTTATCTTGCTCGTCAGGTCAACAGTGTCAAGGTCAGGGGTCATTGCAGCAATTTCAAATATGGAGTTGGTGTAAAAGCCGAAGTAGTGCCCGCAGATGGCCGCATCAAAAAGCGGATCTTGTTGTGAGGTAGGAGTGGCTGATGGTTGCCGGGTAACAGTGTGCAAGGGTTCAGACGGTGGGGACATGGCTACACCAAAAAACAGGAACAGAAAAAAGAAACAGAAACTAAAAATAAGGAATACCAACTACCAGCAACAAAACACAGTGAAACTGAGGTAAACTAACCAGCCAGAAAAAAAGTTTTCAGTTTTTTTTTCCGAGAGCCATTCTATAGTTACAGGTTTCTGGTAATTTATAAGTATCAATTTGTTTGTTTGTTTGATTGGGGAGTAAATCAGGCATCCTGACTTTGTCCAGGTTTTGGATATTTAAGCTTCACGTTCAACATAAGTTAACTTTTTGTATATCCTGGCTTTGGAAAAATCACAATTTTGCTTTATTTAAGGTTCAATATATTTCTGGTAGTATATAATTCAGTTTCACTGTATTTAAAAAATAAATAAATCTAACACAATTTATAAAAGAAATCATTAAAATAGCGTGCATTTCTAAAGAATTTAACTAATTAATACTCTGAAAATTAACGCTCACCATAAAACTGATATATGAAAAAAGCTTCCAAACTGAATTCTACGTCTGACATTTTTTTTCTCCCCGCTGATATGCATATGTACATGCAGCAATCAATATGCTGTATGTGACAATACGGTTTGTTAAAAAAAATTCCTCAAGTCTATGTCACTTTTATGAAGATAAGCGATTCAAACAGTATATGGCCAGACAAAAACAACCATAAAATATGGCCAGTTTTGCCGTGTGCTAGAAATTAAATGTTTGTCCAATATGAAGTAAACACAGCATTACAGCTGTCTGTCATAGGACTGTTGAAACAATGCAGCTGGACGTAAGAGAAATATTTAAAGAAATAGTCAAAAGTAAATGCATGTGCATCAGTGGGCATGTAGAATTCAACAGGGAAACTGTGTACAAAATTAGGCACCATTTCAAAGGACACTCCTCGTACCAAAACTGTGGACCTTGAGTTTTTTGTGAACTTTTTTCAACATGAATATATTATTTAGTCGATGAAAGAAAACGGCTATTTTGTTTGAATCATAGCTTTGCGTAGAGATAATGGGCTTGATGGAGAAATCAGAGAATGCCCTGGGTCCCAGCAGTCACTTCTTATCTTCCCTAAAAAGAATTTTGTAGACCAAAACTGTGTCCCTTTTTCCAGTATTCAGAGAAAAGCTACGTTTCATTACCAAAAAGAAATAATTGAAAAAATACTAAATAAAAAAAAAGAATTTCAGACCACAACATTGAATTTTTAAGAACTTATTATTTTTGTTCTTGTAAAGGAAATTTGATAACTGGTTTTATTTATTTATTTTCCACAATTTAATACGGAATATGCATTTGAATGCTTCCTGTATAATCTTGTGTATAACAATAACTACAACATAGAAATGAATACAACCGATTACAAAACTAACTTGTTAGAAAATATTGTTTAAAAAAACAATGAACAAACACCACAAAATATACCAGGAAATACTTGACAACAAAAACTGAACAATAAACCAGGGAACATTTAAAGAAAGAATACTCACGTCCATCAGCTGTGGGGGTGGGTGGGGCCGAATCAGTACGCATCAGCTTATCAGGTGGAATTCTGTACTGAGTAGCAACCAATTTAGGAATCGCTTCAGCATCTTCTAGGAAAATTTGCATCCGGATAAAAGGTTCTCGACCTTTCTGTGTGAGCATGTGCCAGGGTTTGGGTCGAGCCAATAAGTCACTGACACTCCCCTGAGAAAGACCCAAAACATTTTCCCCAAAAAGCCTCTGGCTGATCGAGTACTGACTGAGAGTCTCCTTCACTTTTTTAACAAGGTCTTCTGTGTTCACATTAGAGTATTTATCAAACTGCTCCTGAGCAATTGGGGGCAGAACGGCTTTCAAAGGTTTTGCATTTGCTGAAGGAGGTGTGTTTCTGGACATCAGTGAATTAGCAATATTTTGCATGCGTTGAAGAGGTGAAACAGAATC
The DNA here is from genome assembly GCA_031763545.1 of Mopalia muscosa. Classification (NCBI taxonomy): domain Eukaryota; kingdom Metazoa; phylum Mollusca; class Polyplacophora; order Chitonida; family Mopaliidae; genus Mopalia; species Mopalia muscosa. The sequence continues at coordinate 16,355 of JARFOD010123773.1, forward strand.
GGACGGAACAGGTGTGCTATATCCGGGTTCTGGCGTCCCGTGACCATTAAGTCTAGGATGGACCAACTTAAACGCGCTGCCAGCATGGTGGGAAGGAGTGGAATCGTTGTCAGACGATCGGCGGGAGTGCTTGCTCAAATCTTGAGGCATATCGCTCAAATCTGTCGCTTCTTCATACGTTCTGTCGACAGGTTCCATTTTAATCCTATTATGTCCTAACAATGAGTCGCCAAAATGCTGCTTGATCTGAGCATTCTGGGCCAGTCTGGCTAATTCTTGTTGGTACATGGAGCTAGCTGCAATGTTACCCGCTTTCTCAGCTGCCTCTGCTAATTTGGAAAGTTCAGCCCTGTAAATTCTAGCCACCATTTCTTGTGCATTTTGCTCATCTTCGTTCTGTCGACTATTTGTAAGAGCGTCTCTTTCTCGACGACCTTGAACACTCGGTGAGCGGATTCGAGATTCTTTATTCCTGCGGCTGTTTTGATGTGAGGAACTGCTATGATGAGTATGGGTTGTCCTTGACGCTGTAACCGACGTGTTAAGATTCATGCCATCCTGGGAATTCTGAGCCATTTTAAGCATTTCTTGATGATACAAACTAGCTACCATGGCAGGACTTAATTGCTGATCCTTGAAAACAAAAAAGAAGGAAAACAAGACTTTTAACAGAAGTATTTGATTATTTTACAACTTTGCCCTGCCTGTAGTGAAGAAATGTTGTAATAAGAGCTGATCCTTGACCTTATAATCCATGAGGGAATTCTCCCAGACCACCCAAGATTTGTCTGTGTTTTAAAGGAGTCAGTATCTTATGTGTACAAGCTCAACTTCAAGTAGATATTGAGTCTTTAGGTCAATGTTTGTTTGTTTGTTTGATTGGGTTTTAACATCGTGCTTAAGGGTATTTCACTGATATGACGACGGATTGTCCACTTCACACTGCACATACCTAGCCTTATTACGCTGGAAAACCGAGAGGAAACCTTGTAAACACCACACCCGCGATTGCCGGAGCTACAACATGTGACTCGCTCATATACATGATTTAGGTCAATGTCTTTAAACAATTATATTCACAGCCTTATAGGTGCAGTTTTACAACAACTTGAGACACTGATAATGTGACGACGATCATTGTATTGTCCTGAGCTGACTGAGAATCAGGAAAAGAAGATTTGATTGTTTGGTTTTTTTTAAAACCATTCTGAAGCTTATTTTATTTACATGGCTCCAGCAATAACCTCACAACCATACAATATGAACTGTTTTGCTCGGTTCGAAAATGATTGTTGTGTAATTGCTTAAATTGTTTGTTTTGATTGAGGTTTACCTCCTACTCAAGGGTATGTCACTCAATTGCTAAGAAAGGTAGTATAATACTGCAGCTTGCCCGAGAGATTGAAAGCAGTTGAAGAACACATCAGTGACTGATTGGATACAATGTCAACTTCAGGCACATTTCTATAGCATTATAAAATAACACTGGTGCCTTGTAATGGTAATTCAGAATAACTGAGACTGAAAAACATCATCTAGGGGATAAGTAACTGAGTAATAATGAAATTTTGAAGTACAAATCTTTAAAAAAAAAAGAAATTTAATTGGACACTTTTATGGATAACACTGTCTAAGCCATCCATCTTCACAACTAGGCTTTAACAATTTATTTGTTGACCCGTAGCTCTGGTACGCTATTTTTAAACTATTGTTTTCTTGTTTGAATGGGGTTTAACTCTATACTTAGGGCTATTTCACTCATATGACAACATCAATGGGTGAAGGAAACCACCGTTGACATCACTGGCAAGAAGAAAAAAGACAAGACAGTACAAATACAGGATCTAATACTCACACATCCCAGCCAGATCTGTTTCATTTTGCCCCTTAGCTCTGAGTGCACAAGGGCAATGGGAGGCTCGCTCCCAACAAACCGCATTAAACTATTGAAGCATTCACTAGTACCCACCTGGACGACTTGCTCTATATTATTCTTCCCTTTTTTATATTGCATCGCCTGCTTGGCGTCACTTAATATCTGAGCAATTCTTTCTTCAGTCGCAGAATCTTGTTTAACTGTTGGGACTAAAGGTTGCGATCCTAAAAAAACAAAACAATACATTTGTATCAATTATTCTATAGAGAAATTGTTAATCTGTCAACAGATAATGCATAATAATAAATAAAACATTATTTACAATAAAAGTTTGATAAAAATAGATGCTAAATAAGAAAGAGAATGACTGAAGGGTTAGTTTCTTTGACTGGGGTTTAATGTTGTACTCAAGGATATTTCACTTATATGACACCTGATTATCAACTTCTCACTCTGTCAAACTCAAATAGGGTTTAAACTTAGAAGAATCCTCTTAAAAAACACCCGATTTGCTTACCACTTAACCAAGGCCGTAGATCCAAAAAGGGAAACTAAATTTAAATATGAAATACAATGAAATATTTGGATGTTTGTTTGTTTGTTTGATTGGTGTTTAACGTCGTACTGAAGGGTATTTCACTTATATGACGACGGACACAATTACAGAACCTCACAATGAAATACTGGAGAAATTTTTTCCATAACCAAACTGTGCATATTCAACAGATGTGAATTTATCAGTATATCCTGTTATTACATGTAGCTGGGGCTAAAGCACACTACTTTCTATAACAATGTTTTCTGACAAGTAGGCCTAAACAGCCATCAATTCGGGCTCTCTTTTCTGACCCTTTAAGGAGATAAACACACGTAAAAATAACTGTACCTTTTCTTGGTGAGAGTTCCTTCAAGGCTAAGATATTTCTTTCATCACTTGCCCATGTGTACATTTTCCTGTAAGATTCTCTCCCCTTTTCTGTAAGTTTGTCCCAACTTTTGGGTTTAGACAGCAGTTCACTGACTGTCCCTTGTGAAAGACCTAAAATGTGCTTAGCAAAAAGTCGTTGTCCCAAATTATGTATGCTTAAAAGTTCGCGCACAGTTTTGGCAACAATTGAAGTCTCTAAGCCAACAGAATTATTTTGGTCCAATTTTGGACCATTCAGTCTAGTGACGAGTTCCTGGTGTCCATGGAGACCATAAAACTGGGTTCCGGGAGAAGGAGATCCGATATTATTATGGGTGCCATTTACACTGATGACTGGACTGGATCTCACATGGTTTGATGAAGATTTGTGCGCTTTTGAACTGTTTGATCGTCTTGACGAGGAGGATGTTCTTCTGTGAGGTTCCAGTGGTGTTGTTGTCAAATCCTCCGCCGTTTTAAACGCATTTGGTGAATTTCCTGGAAGAAAGGTGTGAAATGCATCAAGGGTAACTTTTTCTTCGATGATTCTCTATTTGAATATCATTTGAGGGACGTTTTTTTAGAAAAGATAAAATATGTGCTCTCTTTACTTTTATTCGAAAATTTTGACAACATTGAGGCAGGCAGGCAAACAGGGTTGGAAGTCATTTTTCTTGGAATTCGCCAACTTGACATTGAATTCCACTTTATCTTTGCTTTTTTGGCAATAAAATGGAAGCCAGATGCAGTTAGGAGCATTTAACACCTTTCTTTCATGAAATTAGGTAATTGTAAGTAGTTTTAAAATCTAAACACTACTACTTTTTGAGAATTTAAAATATATGATGTTGGTATTTTAGCACAGCAAACAAGAATTGTGTTAAGGTATTTGGTGTTAATGTTAAATCAAAGGAACTGATTCCAAAATTAAAATCGATATTTAGAAAAATCCAACACCTGTTGCAGTTATAATTTTTAATTGGATTTTAAAATCTGTCAATAAGTCAGGTATATGTAAATTTTGTCACGGTCAACGTACATGTAACATAAGTAAAGATCAATGGTCGAGAAATTCAAATGTGGAGATAAAATCAAAGTTCAACATTAACGGTAAGGTCTAGGTCGAAAACTTAGGTCACGTTTAAAACATATAGGAAAATTTTGGTTGTGTTAACATAATGTAACTTTGTTGAAAAGAACAAAAAAAGACACATAAACTATCTTAATATCTATCTTTTAGTAAGACATTATTTGAAATATGTTTTGAAAAAATTTTCAAATATCTTGTCCAATAAGCTTAACTACAATAGCAAACTACTTAAGTACATATTATTAGTCTATAAAAATCTATTTGAAACAATTCATGTTTTGAGTTCCAAAACAACTGAATGTATGTCTCAAAGGCTACAAGTAAGTCTAAACTAATACAGTACCTCAGCATAAGGCTGAGATGACAACAACAACAGCAAACAATTTAGTACTAATGCTCAAACCTTAAGATAATCTTTAAAAAAAAGATAGAAGTACCTGTGACATCTTTAGAGTTAACTTTAAGCTGCGTGTTCTCAGATTGTAGAGTTTTGTTTTTCTCCAACAACAACATCTCTAAAGATTTTCCACGGACTTCCTCTCCATCCTCGGACCGTTGGAACTCCACGGACTTCAGAATACTGAAAATAACCAGAAATAAACAAGTTTTATTTCAGTGCTTTACTGATTGGTGTTTTACACCACACTCAATTATTAATGAGCTATTTCACTCATCTGACGGAGGTGTATTCCAACAATAATTGACACTAGCACAACCATAAAAAAAAGAAAATGTCAAGGGTTTGAATGAATTTGATACGTTAATCTTCTACCAGTGCAAAGTAAAGGCAACATCGCTACTCTCTAAACAAAGTGCCCTAGTCAGAGGATATATCATCTTATAGTTTATTATGCCTAACTTCATGATGCATAAATAGCTCTTTCTTATGAATTGACAAAATGTAGGCATTAATTGCAAAATATCAAGTTCTGTTCTTACTAATACTTCAATGTAAAGTCATTACAAACCAGATTTAAAAACAAACAGCATTAATTGGTGTTTAATAATGTTTATTTATCATATATAATAGTTTTTGAGTGGCTTAAGTTTGAACAAAACATATTGAGAACTTTTTTTATGGCACACATGAAGCCACCAATTAATAGCAGTCATCGTTATTATTTGTGAGTGATTAATGAACAAATGATGCTAAGTAAACATTTTCCCAAATCACCGAAGCGTACAGAGAGTGCTTATGAGAGACTGAAGTTGTGGGTGGTCTCCTGCATAGGCCAAGATCATTCATAATTCAGTCAGGGTATTGAGAAAAAGGCAAGAGTGTTTATTGGGATGCAAAATGATACCCATGGTAACTTTGGCCACCTGCTGTCTAACGGGTGAAGGAAAACTCTAGGTCTCTTGGTCCCAACAAGGACATGATCCAAACAAGACACCAATTTTTCAAGTGTGAGAATTTAAAGTTCAAGATGCAGAAACAGATCAGTTTTGGGTTGAGGCTATTCTACTTCTGAAAATTTTGCAAACGTAGACCCATAAGGGACTGGAAACCCATACGCCTCGGAGTCCCACAGCAAATCGCCAGTGGATCACACTAGCATTGCCCTTTGGCTTTGAGAGCACAGGGCACCTGACACTCCAGCAGCAAGTTTTACTCATGTGTTTTAATATTTGCACCAAGTTCCAAACTGTGTGGAAACTTCTAATTAAAAAATATTTAAAAAACTATGTGAAATGTTTGAGCCCACTGCTTCAGATAAATGGTGTTATAAGATTTATTGTTGGTTTGTTTGATTGGGGTTTAACGTCGTACTCAAGGGTATTTCTCGACAGATTGTCCACTTCATGTAGCCTTATTACAGTGGAAAACCGGGAAGAAATCTTGTAAAAACCACCACCATTGTTATAGGGTTTAAATGCATTTGCCTTATAAGATTATGATGCCACTCAAAGTAAAAGCAATATTGCTATCTCTTCTTTCTTTCTCAGGAAGGCAATTTTTAAGTTTATAAGAAAAATAAAATAAAATAAAAAACGAAGAGAAAATTTGACTGTTGCTGCCATAAACAATACAAATAAATAATGAGTTTTGAAAGTTGATAAATTTGACAGGCCTAAGACACATAAATCAAACCAGTAAACAGGGTTGAATCAATTGCGTCACGATCAATTAGGACTTTACAAAGAAAAGACATAACAAAATAAGAATTTATCCCAAGGCAAAATCACAAACGATTAAAATGTTAATTATTCTTGTACTTTTGGAGGTAAATATAAGGACCTGTGTCAAAATTTACACCCTATTAACATAACCGGTTTTTTCAATGAATGGTTCTTGTTTAACAAAACAGTGTTAATAAATGTATATAACTTTTCATTTTATAACCAACAAAATATGATTAAATGATATCTATTTTTGCTTTAGGAGATTATTACTTATCTCGATTAGTAAGTTTGATTGGTGTTTTATGTAGCATTAAAGCCAATTCACACCTGACGCGACTGTATCAAATTAATGTTTATTTGTTTGATTGGGGTTTAACAACATACTCAACGGTATTTCACTTATATGATGACTTGTCAGCCCAATGGGTGAAGGAAACCACCTTCGACACCACTGGCAACAAACAAAGACAGGACGGGGCAAATACAGGTCGACAACAGGAGGACACAATACAGACACCACAAACAGATCGGCTTCCTGTTCCCATTTAGCTCTAATGTAAAACACTAATTTTTATGTAATAAAGTTCATACTTGATGCGACAGTCGGGCTGCTGTCATGTTAACTGTTTGTTCAAGAAGTTCAGAAGACTTCAACTCGTAAGTTATAAAAACAAAACTGATCAATGGACCTTCATGTCAGACATTTTAAAAAGTTCACCTGGATAGCAGTTTACTAAAGAACAATCGTAAATCTTGATCAGGTCAGAGTCTTCCTTTTCCATATTAGTATTGTTTGACTGGGGTTTATTTATCCACTTACTTAAGGACATTTCACACATAACGTATATAAGGATATAAGTATATTTCTATTTAAGAATATTATGATATGAGCATTGGCTTTAAAACAAACTTATTTTGATTGTAAACATACTCAAGTTCTCGTTTGAGTTCCTCATAATCCTCCTGGCTCCTCATTTTATCCTCTAAAGTCTGGAAGGCTTTTGATTTGGCCACCACTTCCTCCTCCAAAAGAGCAATCTGGTAAAAACAAGAATCACTTATTAGCTTTTGTTTCTTTGATTAGGCATTTAATACATACCTACAGTTATTTTATTCATATTAATGGCTGGAAAAAACCTGACTAACAATAACATTGAAAACAAACCATGACAACCAGAAGGAAGCTCCACCCAACCATTCCAATAGGAAAAAAAATTTAAATAAAATTCTTAAACGATGAAATCAGACAAATTATACAAAACATTTTTTACTCTCCGAGTTTTTACTCAGAGACAAGGGGCACCATGGCAACAGCTCCCATCACCATGACAACAGTTCAAATCGCCACAATATTTCACATCACCATGGCAACAGCTCCCAGCTCCATGGAAACATCTCACATTACCACAATAACAGTTCCCATCACCATGACAACAGTGCACATCACCACAACAGTTCATGTCGCCACAACAATTCACATCACCATGGGAACAGGAGGCTGACTACAACCTTACATCATGCGATAAGGCACAACATTATACCAATGTTAACTCTGCTTTCTCTGCTTCACAGAATGAAAAGATTTTACATTAACGTTTCACTACAATTTCTTATTAGATTATAAACTTGAATGAAGTACCTGCTGTTGACTGGTCTCCCTCTGCTTGTTCATTGAAGCCTGTAGTCTCTGAACATCTTCAACTAACTGAGAAATCTGTGGAGAATACAACATAATACATTCAATGATTGATTGGCTTATTGATTCAAGTGGATTTTGAGTTATAGGACAGCAGTGTATTTCAGCAGCAATTGACACCAGCCCAGACGGTGAGTGCTATGTCAGCTAGGCCCTACACTGTGATAAGAAAATTATTGTTCAAGTTCTATTTTAATTATATTTCAATTAATTTATGTTTAAATCTGCATCAACAGAAGTTTTAAGTAAACAGAGAATAAATTACAGATGGTCAAAAGTGTTAATAAAATTTTAATATGTTAATAAGCTAAATGTATCTATTGATATTTAAAAATTGTGCCAATATTTTCACAAGTTAAGATTTTTACACAAGCCTTGATAAGAATTTAATGGTACATACAGATCCTTTAAGAGCTCAGATGAAATGCATTGCCAGCCAAACTGCGCTACAGAAAAACTGTTTTGTTTTTTTACCTCCTTTTCTTTTGCTGCAAGTTCCACTTCCAGGCTGGAGCGCTTGAGAATATGTATGGCTTGTTCCATATCCGGAGCGTTTTGCATCTCTTCTGCTTGATTCAGGTTTTGTGTCGCAGATGCCAGTTGACGCTTTAAGTGTTCAACTTCACGCTCAGCTGCTGAGGCCCTCTGGTGAGAAAAAAATTCATGATTGATTTCTGTTTTTATTATTGATGCATGTATTAAGCATTTCTGATAGGGATGAAAAAAATTACCCACATGTTGATTAATCATTTTATTGATTAATTGATTTTAATCTTAATTGATAAATAAGTTGGGTGTGTAATTTATAGGCTGATTTATAAGACATCGGATGAATTAATGGATATACATTGATTCATTGATTGAATGAAGTTGCAGTAAACCTTGTATATAATAATAACATATAATTTGACAATACATGTCTGTCAGGGAAATTAATAAAGTGTATAAACGTATATAAGGGAAAAAACTATACACTATGTGTAACACTGTGTAACTCATTGGTTGATATTAACACAGCTGATCGATTAAATGACTTGGTCAATGATCAGCTGATTTATCAATATTTTTATTCTTTTGGGATAGCACTTTCTCTGATTTAGACCCCTATGGGAATAGAACTGACTAACCTTGGAGTCAGGCATCAACATGCCCGCAGTACATACACTCCACCAAAATGATGGATTGATTTATTGATTTATTCATAAATTAATTAATATTTTATTCCCTGATGGTTTTCTTGAGTAACTGTTGTATTGGATAGTTGATTAAAGATAATACTGTTGAATAATTGTTATCTATTGCCTACTTCATCGACTCAATAATATTATAAGTAAGTAACAAGAGTGTAATATTTTGTTTCTTATATTTACATGTATTAAATATAAATAAACCATTCATTCCCATCTTAGGGGAAAATAATACAGGTCAAATATAAGTTCCAATTTAAAAATTAAAAAAAAAAATATTGAAAAAATGAACACATAGATTTTAAAGTAGAAAATTTAATTTATAATACTGACTATTTCTTTTCAGTCAATTAACAATACACTCCCATCTTAAGGGAAAAAATACTACTCAGGAATAGAAAACCCACAGCTTGATTTTAAAATAATCGATCAAAACATTTGCCCATATTTCAAACCATGTCAAGTCAAATATAATGTTATAACATACCAGGTAGTTGGAAAACAATTTATTTAAAAAAAAAAAAAAAAAAAAAAAAAGGGGAAAAATATTAACATGCTGATTTTAAGGTAATAAATAAAATTTACTACACGGACAAGGCATCAAAACTGCTGCCAAATCTTGGTAACCCCATTATTAGCTCTGTGAAAACAACACAATGCATTTCATTTCATCTAATTAGGGAAGTTAGGGTATATTTCTGTGCTAAATGCTCATAGATGGTGTATGCCTCATAGAGTTGATATTGTTTGACATACAACAAATTACAAAACAATGGGCATCTGTTAAAGGTTAAGCTTCAGTGACACTTGACTCATTGTGACACAACTGTGCACAAGTGGTACCACAGAATACCCAAATATATGAAACATTCACATGGACTCATTGATTGATTGGTTAAAGCAAATAAATGTCTGGTTATTAGGCATGGTGATCAGTAATAATTCAGTGGGGCTGACTGCCGGACTAACCAATGTTTAGCCACCATGTTAAACAGTATTTTACATGAATTACTACCAATATTTATTATTTATTCTGTCCGACTGACTGACTGACTGAGCTATGTTTTACAACCATGTTAAACAGTATTTTACATGTATGACTACCAATATTTATTATTTATTCTGTCCGACTGACCGACGGACTGACAAATGTTTTAACACGACATTAAACAGTATTTTACATGTATGACTAAATAGTGGATTAAACGCCGATTTTTAAACGAACACAAAATGTAAGAAGACAAATTTCTGTCCAAAACCTATGTTAGGTTTATACATGTACATCATTTTCTAAATTTCTCCTCAAAACAGGGTATTTCACTCTAACCTAGGGTTGAATGGTTATAATCTAGAAGTGATCACTACTATGTCCGCTTTCATTAGCAAACAGCCACAACAAACTTCCATTATGTGCTAATGTACATTGATTGGTGACTGACGTAAACTTTTATAAAACAGGTACCTAAAAATAGATGGGGAATCCCCAAGCTAGTGATTTTAACCTCAAAGTTTCTCACACCAATAAGTCCAACAAGGAATACATATATGCATATTGCACAGACTAGCAGCAAAAGTGTTAAAATGTGAAGCGTTTTTCTCCACTAGAAAATAATATTCCTCCAGAGCCAAGGAACTAGAGAGTGGCGATGCCCACAACATGTGGCTCTTTGACCAGTCACACTTTCCCCCAGAATCCAGCTTCTTCAGTGATCCATCACTCATATAAGGTTGAAGCCATTGAAAGAATAGAAAAATCTGGTAGAGATCAGACACCTCCAAAAATTTATTCTCTGAGTATATAAGGCTTACATCCTTTACAAAATTATTCTCATTTCAAATGTATTAAAAAAAAAAATCGGCATGATATAAAAATAAAAAATAAAAAATGAAGCTGTTTTTTGTGTTGATGTAATCGTATTGATAAATCTCACATAAACTTTCACATCATTTTTTTTTGTTTTCATATTTTGGACAGAAAGGTTGTTATTTGCTAATGTTTACGAATAATTAAAGATTGAAAAACTAAAAATTATAAAATACCAAGACTTGTGTGATACAAAATTAACTTCATACACTCATTAAACCATATTTTGTGATAAATATTGTTAAGCAAATTGTAAATAATAAGCATAGAATTGTTTAATAACTGGTGTAAAAAGTTAATGGCTATAAGTCATTGAATTTGATATAATTAATGTTCTAAATAAGAAAGGCTCTTTAATAAATGTTTTTTTTTATATATGAATATGTAACCGTTTTTTTCATTAAAGTTTCTTTTGTAGGTCACAGCCCCAATCTTACTTGAAAACTTGTTTGTATTCTCTCGTTTAATTCCCATCGTTTGTATTTCTTGTTTTAATTCAGTCGAGAAAAAAACATATATGAAATCAATGGCTCTGCCGTCATTAACGGAACATAATGTGTCAATGCTCATAACATCTGATTATCACACTTGCGATCTTTGTTTCAAATTAGATTATTAACACGCTCTGAAAATTATAAATAATGAGAAATTTGGGAGTGGAAAATAACGACCAAGCGAAAATCATGACACAGGTTTAAACGGATTGATCATTGCCAGGGGTGACAACAAAACACGGGAAGTCTATATTCACAGATCATAATCCCGCCAAAACTTTTTGTATGATTAGTTTCTGTGTGATGGGTAATTGTATGAGTCGGTAATTTGCCTCTGGTAAACAACAAACAAAACAAACATGAACAAAAAGACTTATGAATCATTTCACTACTGCTCTGTAGAGACGGCAATCTCTTTGTGAAGTACTGAATATTTTAACAATATACATACTATTATGAAACTTGACAAGTAAAAATCTGATGTGAGACATGTATCTAAAGTTCAGTTATTCATAAGTAAAGAATATATGGATTATAGAAGAAATTGCGTGGTCTGATTTTGTTTTAAGTGTTCTGAGCAGCAAAATATACCTGTACATGTATGTCCACAATCATGACTGTTTCATTGGGGGCTTTGACACTATACTCAAGGGTATTTCACTTATATGACCATGGATTTTCTCTGACAGTGTAACCATATTCACACTGAACATAAGCATAGACTGGGGAGTGATTTCCTCGTTAAAAAAAAAAAATCCTGTTATTCAGCAAATGCTGCAAATTTGTATTATTTTACTACCTATAGAGCTGATAGAGCGTAATGACATAGAAAATTATGTCTAATTTGATAAAAACACCAACAGATAGGCCTCATTGAAACCATAATAACATAAACACAAACAGACAACAGAATGTGCAATAATGCTGCTTTCCTTTTCTTACTGTCCAGCAAAAAAATGTTCATTATAAGTTTATGAATGAATATATATATATATATATAGCTTTATTTTCCGAGGGTATTACATGTCATTTAAAAAATGTTACAAGTACTCTGTCAGTT
>JARFOD010123774.1:0-14300 GCA_031763545.1 Mopalia muscosa
TATGGCCATTATTTACTATCTCATTATGCCACACGTGATATGGCCATTATTTACTATCTCATTATGCCACACGTGATTTGGCCATTATTTACTTTCTCATTATGCCACACGTGATATGGCCATTATTTACTTTCTCATTATGCCACACGTGATATGGCCATTATTTACTATCTCATTATGCCACACGTGATTTGGCCATTATTTACTATCTCATTACTTTAAGGTAAATTTTGCCGATATTTCAGACGATTATGGCAGCTGGTTTGATTGGACGAAGAGCTGGGAACAATTTCTGACGTCACATCCGGATTTACCACTTTTAAGGTTAAATTTTGAAGATATGAAAGCGGTAAGTTTGAATGGAATTTGATTTTGCCATTGATTAATATTTTGGGGACTGTTATAATTACATTCCAACAGATAACTTGTTTAAGACCCCATTTGCATTTTCGTTCTGTTTCCCTTACTGTAGAGACATTTTTACAGGATCTGATTGTTTCCTTTTGGTTTCACAAGATGTAATTGTTTCCTCTTGTTTTTCAGGATCTGCCGTCATCAGTGGAGAAAGTGGGGAAATTCCTGGGCATTCCATGTGATCGACAGTCAGCCGAGGCTGTTGCCATGCAGTGTGGATTTCATAAAATGAAGGCAGAAAAAATCGTTCCGGAACCAATCCTTAAACGAATCACAAAAGGAGATTGCCACCCAGCGTTCAGGAAAGGTATCATGTCGACATGTCCTACTAACTGTAGACTCGGTGGAGGTTTCTCATAGGAAATTGTACAGCAGTAACTTCCCAGTACAAAACACATCACTTGAGACAAAACAGCTGTCACTCCTAAGGCTACATTTAAACCCACAATAAATAGTCGTGGCCGTGGGTTCGATTCCCGGACGGGTTTCAACCTGCGACATTTTCTGAACTAGAATCTGTTCAAACTAAGAAAGTGTTATCCCAAAATAACGAAAATACAGTTAAACTTCACTTTCTAAAAGACGCAAAAAATAATAATGTCTGTATATTTCCTTAACTCACTGGTATCCAAATAATAAACCAAACTGATTAAACCGTCGGAGCTTGTGAAATTTCTAGTGACATAATGGAGGATGCTTATGTCGCCCTACATTGTTTCATTATGTATATCAAGATGTAATAGTTTATTTAAATTATTTTAAAATTAGGTGGTTGATTTTTTTTATTTCGGGTCTAAACAAAACCACACTATACTCTACCAGGTACTAACATCTCTATGCTATATACAATCCAGAATTAGGAGATAAAAAAACATATCGCCCTGAAGTTTATCAGAAGTATAGATATTTGTATATAACAATAATTGCTTTTGCTTTTATCCAGGTATTGTAGGTGATTGGAAAACTCACTTCACTGTGGCTCAAAATGAACGCTTCGATGCGGAATACAAACGCCAGATGGAAGGCTACACCTTCGGATTCGAGCAGTATCTTAATTAAATGGAACCTAACATTGCGTGGTTTAATAAAATGAATTGTTTTTTAATTTGTTTGTCAGTTTGTTGGTCTATCGGGAAAGGTTATTTGTTTGTTTGATTTTGGTTTGACGTCACACTCAAGGGTATTCCACTTATGGATAGTCCATTCACACTGTTCCTAGCTTAAACAGATAGAAAACCGGGAGAAAAGTTACGACAATCCACTTTTCCAAATTAAACATAATGCTGAAACCTCGGAAGATGTACTTAGTTAGCCCAAGTTGTATGATTTCCGGATATCATCTTAAAACATCTTTCTGAAAAACGTCTATTTGAAAATGTACTGCCATATTTTCATATAATTAACATGTATATTCTGTTAATTATTTTTATTCTGTTAATTATTTTCACGCAGGAATTTCCAGTTTTCCAAGCTAAAGCATAAAGCTTGTGATGGGATGATTTTAAAAAACTTTTTAAAACCCTGAGCAATTTGTTTTTTACTTTTCATGATGAGTAATTACAGAATCTATAGCACACACTGTTGACAGAATTTAGCATACACTGTTGACAGAATTTAGCATACACTGTGGACAGAATCTAGCATATACTGTTGACAGAATCTAGCATACACTGTTGACAGAATCTAGCATATACTGTTGACAAAATCAAGCATACGCTGTTGACAAAATCTAGCATATAATGTTAACTGAATCTTTAGCATATACTGTTGACAGAATCTAGCATACACTGTTGGCAGAATCTAGCATACAATGTTGACAGAATCAAGCATATACTGTTGACAGAATCTAGCATACACTGTTGACAAAATCTAGCATACACTGTTGACAGAATGTAGCACACACTGTTGACAGAATCTAGCATATACTGTTGACAAAATCAAGCATACGCTGTTGACAAAATCTAGCATACAATGTTAACTGAATCTTTATCTAGCATATACTGTTGACAGAATCTAGCATACAATGTTGACAGAATCAAGCATATACTGTTGACAGAATCTAGCATACACTGCTGACAAAATCTAGCATACACTGTTGACAGAATCTAGCATACGCTTTTGAGAGATTATTTTTCAGTGTGTTTCTGACATAAATCGAATGATTTTGGTCTGCTTGTTATTGAATGATTTCAATAAACTTGTTACAATCTGGCGAAATTTTTCTTTACTTTCCATGATGAATAAATATTCCCGATTCTATATACATGTTAGACCGTTGATCTGTTACCATCAATATAACCCCATATTGATGAACACCCAGTTACTCTATTACCGATCAAATGCAGATGTGACCCTCTATAGACAAGGTTGCCCAAATACATCGTTCATATGTATATTCACCTATTGGAAAATATCAACTGCCTGCTACCCTATTCGTATCAATATAACCAGAATTCTATTAACTAGAAGTATGCAGCTGCCAACTAGATAAGCTAACCAGCATTGAGCACCGAGCTCCTGTTATAATGTATCATTTGACGTAGCACACAAGAAAATTCAGAAGAACGCAACTTTAAAAATTATGCACCATGGGAAACTTCTGGCATTCCTTGATCATAATGTTTCTAACAAAACGAAACCCATTTGCCTAGTGCAACATTTCCAGTTTTTGAAGTTCATGTAATATTGGAAGTATATTAACAAGAAGTATGCCACTGACATATAAATAAGCTAACGGGAATTGGGGACCGAGCCCTCTGTTATAAAGTAATAATGTGACGTAGCACACAAGAAAATTTAGAAGAGCGCAACTTTAAATATGATGCATTATGGGACACTTTTGGCGTTCCTCGATCATAATGTTACTTACTAAAAAAAGGCATTTACCCAGTGCAATTAACGGCAAATTAATCGACAAATATTAGCCAGTCGTTCGAACGAAAATAATTGCTATACGAAGTGGTTAGCCAGGGACGAAATTACCTACAGTTCCTCACAATTAAAAAGGCACATGTCTGAAATGTGACGTCTTTGTTTTTTGCTGATCTACAATGCCGTAGACGTATCTGTATGGCAGTTACATACTTCTAGTTGATAGACTTCTGATATAACCCTATTCCCAAAGACGATATAGGAGTGAATGTTAATAAATCTGTAGGTCAATTACAAAATACCCTCTCTGTTTATATGTATTATAATGAGTAACGCATATCTTAATACCCGTTGCTCAATTCCCATCTACATTATACTATTCATCAACACTCATTAGCCTATTCCCAATTCAATACAGGATTGACTGTTGATCAACTAAGAAGTCTATAATGTTGTTTTGATGACTATATTATCAAATAGGAGCAAAGCAAATACCCGTTACCTTATTTGCTTCACTATTATTCTATTCGCCAACCCTGCATCTTTATCCTATTCCCGATCAAATGTATAAAATAGACTTTTGATTTACCGGTAGGCCCATAATTGTCGAATCATGCACGTCTCAATATAGTATTTAGTCATGACTGCCCTGTTTTTTTTTAACGGGCCATCTTTTCAAACGGCATTCAGTGATGACGACGTTCTTTCCTTCTAACAGGCCATGTTTTCACAACATATTTAGTGATAAGAGCCTTGTTTGCTTCTAACAGGCCATGTTTTCACACAGTATTCAGTCATGAAGATGTTATTTCATTCGAACAGGCCATGTTTTCACACAGTATTCCGTTATGAAGACGTTATTTCATTCTAACAGGTCATGCTTTTACACTGTATTCAGTCATGGCGACGTTATTTCATTCTAACAGGCCATGTTTTCACACAGTATTCAGTCATAACGACGTTATTTAATTCTAACAGGCCATGTTTTTACACTGTATTCAGTCATGTCGACGTTATTTCATTCTAACAGGCAATGTTTTCACACAGTATTCAGTCATGACAACGTTATTTCATTCTAACAGGCCATGTTTTCACAATCTATTCAGCCATGACGATGTTGTAACGTTCTAACAGGCTATGTTTTTACACAGTATTCAGTCATAACGACGTTATTTCATTCTAACAGGCCATGTTTTTAAACAGTGTTCAGTCATGACGACGTTATTTCATTCTAACAGGCAATGCTTTCACACAGTATTCAGTCAGGACTCCGTTATTTCATTCTAACAGGCCATGTTTTCAAACAGTGTTTAGTCATGACGACGTTATTTCATTCAGACTAACAGGCCATGTTTTCACATAGTATTCAGTCGTGAAGATAATTTTTTAAAATTCTAACAGGCCATATTCTAACAGTCCATGTTTTCACAATCTATTCAGCCATGACGATGTTGTTACGTTCTAACATTCTATTTTTTTTACACAGTATTCAGTCATGACGACGTTATTTCATTCTAACAGGCAATGTTTTCACACAGTATTCAGTCATAACGACGTTATTTCATTCTAACAGGCCATGCTTTCGCACAGTATTCAGTCAGGACGACGTTATTTCATTCAGTCTAACAGGCCATGTTTTAACATAGTATTCAGTCATGAAGACGTTTTTTTTTTTTAATTCTAACAGGCCATATTCTAACAGTCCATGTTTTCACATAGTATTCAGTGGTGAAGACGTTTTTTAATTCTAACAAGCAACGTTTTCGCACAGTATTCAGCCATGACGAAGTTATTTTATTGTAATAGCCCATGTTGTCACACAGTATTTAGTCATGACGACGTTATTTCATTCTAACAGGCCATGTTTTCACACAGCATTCAGTCATGACGACGTAATTTTATTCTAATAGCTTATGTATTCACACGGTATTCAGTCATGGCGACGTTATTTCATTCTAACAGGCCATGTTTTCACACAGTATTCAGTCGTGAAGACGTTGTTTAATTCTAACAGACCAGATTCTAACAGGCCATGTTTTCACACACTATTCAGTCGTGACAACGTTGTTTTGTTCTAACAGTCCATGTTTTCATACAGTATTCGGCCATGACGACGTTGTTTTATTCTAACAGTCCATGTTTTCGCACAGTATTCAGTCGTGAAGACGTTGTTTAATTCTAACAGGCCATGATTTCACACAGTATTTAGTCATGACGACGTCATTTCATTCTAACCGGCCATGTTTTCATACAGTATTCAGTCATGACGACCTAACAGGCCATGTTTTCACACAGTATTCAGTCATGGCTATGTTGTTACTTTCTAACAGGCCATGTTTTCATACAGTATTCAGTCATGACGACGTTATTTTATTCTAACATGCCGTGTTTTGTCACAGTATTCAGTCATGACGACGTTATTTCGTTCTAACAGGCTATGTTTTCACATAATATTCAGCCATGAAAACGTTTTTGACTCTAACGGGCCATGTTTTCACACAGTATTCAGTCGTGAAGACGTTGTTTGACTCTTACAGGCCATGTTTTCACACAGTATTCAGTCGTGAAGACGTTGTTTCATTCTAACAGCCCATGTTGTTATACAGTATTCAGACGTGAAGAAGTTGTTTTATTCCAACGGGTTAAGTTTTCACATCGTATTTTGTTATAATCCGGTAAGCATGATTTCGTGTGTGCTCCGAATATACCTGCAGCTAAATATTTATTTACTGCGAAGTTTTCTGTTTGCTGCGCAGCGTAGGGCACGAAACCATAGTTTATTATATGAAAAAAAAGTATCATATTTATTAAAGATGAGCAAATTTTTGTCGAATAAATTTTGTAGTTAGAAAGTGTTCCATGGCATGCATTCACGTACTATTGTAGAGTTTGTGTCGAATGTTATGGGGAACGATTGACTACCCGTATTTCCTCCCACCGGGGGCATTGTAGGTCTTCTCCAGGACATTCTATAGAAACTAGATCGTGATAAGAAATATATGGGGATTATAAGCAAGGGAAGAGAACTACCGAAATCTCCAATAGAGTTAATTCAACTATTCAACTGATATAAATTTGTTTAAAACACAAAATCGATGTTCACTCCAATGTTTCGTGCTAATACGCTAAGTAACTAAAAGCTGTGTGTGCAGCGATCTGTGACTATTTATGTAAGCTAAAACGAATAGAACAATTGCAATTCATCTAAAAGGGAAATTAAAAGTTGTTTATGAAACAGTGGTTTTCTTACGCTGCTTGATTTCAACGTCAGAAAACTTCCCGGATTAAACTGATCGCCTTTCAGCTCTAATCACATATGTTGAGACAATTAAAGTGCAGAATCGGTTTTCAACGCACTTTCTCGCGTTACTTGTCGCGAAGATACAGTCAGCCAGTGTGTTTTCTTTAACGTCACGTGATGTTTTACATAGAATAAACAATAATGCCAATAGTACACCTTAATGGACAATGGATTCGTGACTCTGGTTGGCTGCTTACCGAAGTCGATAGGCTGGATAAAACTTATCGCAAAACTCATGCATAGAACCGTTTGTTTTCTCATAAGTAATAGATAAATCCGGATACAAGAAATATATCAGGAAGTCAAAGACAATGGGATGCAAAACTGACGTGGCCGGAAATGTAGTTCTCCTTGAGCCTATATATATTTGGAATAACTAGGTGTTTTTAATGTGAACATCACTAACAGATACTTGACGATACCACCAAGAACTATCCGTGAGTCATCTACACCATTTTCTCAGGTACGTCTCTTAACTCGTTTTTATGTCAGATGATATAGGTGTGTTTTATTTTTATTTATGTTTCATGTATCCAAATATGCGAAAATTTGGCCATTAGTCTTCAGTCAGTTGGGACATTCGACAAGATGCATTATGCCTGTATTCACTTAATTTATTTACTTGGTCGGATAGATTTTAATAAAACGTAAATTAAATCCAGATATTTGACAGTGGATGATATTTGTAGTATAATTTCAGTTAAACTCCGGTTAATTTGATATATTTACTAAGCATTGTCTGTATGGATAATTAATAAACTTATTCAAATGTTTCAATAGTGTGTTGACATATTTATATTGTTCTAAGACTGCCGGAATGTCAGCCTAAAGGATTTTTGTCTTCAAAATCTCATGGTAATGAATATAAACACTCTTAGATATAATGTTTTTTTGAGGGTTCTTTTGAAATGAGGATGGTTCTTGATGGAACCATTTCAAAAGCGGTTATTTGATATAAAAATAAAGGGATAAATACTTGGAACAGTTAATTGCTGGAAGAGTTCCATGGAGAATCAAAAACGGTTTCAGAAGAGCCAGGACTGAAGAAGATTAAAGGGTTCAATTAGAGTCAGATTTTTCTAAAAGACACAAAAGATACACGACACAGCTTTGATCTTTGATCGCATTTCAACACAATTAATGTCTTTACAAACCAATAATTCACTATGTTTTTTGTTCAGAATGAAGTTAGTAATCGTCATAACCCTCAGCTGGGTAGCCCTCACATTGGTTGCATCAAGATCTATAGCCCGCGGGGGAATGGTAAGTATTTCTACCTAAGCGTAAATGCAATCGTCAACATAGGGCATAACGTAATTTACAAAATATATAATTTTTTTTACTTTAGCCTTTCAATTTGAGCTATTTTCATTATGTTAACAGTTGTATATTGATATCATACGAGATACTGTAGTGTCCCTAAGGTTCTTTATCAAATGCACATCAAAACAATCTCCATCCATTTGATATATTAAACTGTTTCTCTACCCATTTAAGATAGTGATATATTAAACAGTTCCGCTCCCAATATGTAATGTTGCTCAATCACATAACCCCTTTTACCGGATCAGGTATTAAGAATTTACAAAATAGAGAGAACAAGTTATCTATCTGGTACTACATATAATTGAGGCACTAACAACAATAATGGTCTAACTATGTAATTGATCTTTTCTTTAAACAATGACATGAAGACCATAAGATATTAAAAAATTAGAAAATTATGTTTTTAAAAATCTTTTTTTTTCTTCACCCTACACTTAAATAGGTTAAACTTATTTAAGTTTAAATTCAAATAATGGAATATGTGGTTAGAACACTATTGCCCGAAGGGCTCAATTTATACTGAATACACCAATATACCATTTACATACACACATAAATTAAATTTCTATGCTGTGCTATATCACAAAAAATATCCATAATGGTAAGAGAAAACCTATACAAGGAATGTTTTACACATATGTTTCTTCTAGGGTAGGCAGGTCTTATATCGACCGGTGTATGCGGATCCACTTCATTTCGTTTCACTTATTCACCAACACGAAACAGTACAGTATAGGACTAATTAAAAAAACAGCAATTATTCGTGCCAATAGAAACGTTTAATAAAATTAAAATAATAAACTCTAAGATGACGATAAGAAAGATAGAAACATAACACAGTTTCTCCAACAGCATGAAATAATGATGAATCCAAAGTCGATCCTTTATGGTATGAACATATTGCATTGCTCATTAACCACACATATTCCACTGCATTGCATCACTAAACGTATGAAAGCCTTAAACTCATTTACAACCAAACTGTCACATGAAATTAAAGTATACTAGTAACAATTAGTTGTTAGTTGTCAGTATATGTAGCTTAGGAATAGCTCTATCTGTTCACGTGCTTTATATAGAATATGGCTTGAGAAATATTATATAAAACATCTGAAACATTATTTCCAATCGTGTGCGTAGTTTTTCTTCACACGTTTGTTTTAACTCTATCCTTTAGTAGCAATTAAGCGCTTCTCTGAAGATTTTTAATAGTGACTATGTAATACACTAATATGTGGATGTATCTTCTACAGGAAACACAAGGCGTGGATTTGAATAAAGAGAACAACAGATTTGAAAAAGAATCGGATACCACAGAAATGGAAAGAGAAACAGGAGCGATAGATGAAAACATTCTAAACGACAAAAAAGTGACCGACCAGGAAACTACAAACAAATTAGGTGACAAGGAAACTGATGAACAAGAAGGCGACGAACAAGCAGAAGAAAACGAAACAGATGAAAAAGAAGACGACAAAGAAACTGAAGAAAAAGGCGCGGACGAGAATAACGAACAGGCAGAAGAAAACGAAACGGATGAAAACGAAGATGATGAAGAGGTTGACGAAAAAGAAGACGACATAGCTGAAGACAAAGAAGGTGACAGGGAAAATATCGAGAAAGCTGATGTCAAGGAAAAGAATGATGACGAAACAGAAGAAAAAAATGACGAAGAAGCTGACGACAAAGATGACGACGAAGAAACTGAAGATGAGGGTAAAAAGAGCACTTACAGAATGGTAGGTAAGGTACAAACTGACGGAAGAAGTGTTAAAATAGTTGTGCCAGAAAACGTGATTAATGTCAGAGCAGAAATTGAATCAAAGACTACAAAGGTCAAACGAGAAGCAAAACGAACCGAGGAAAAAGGACTTGAAGTATTACAAGAAGAAGAACAGGAAGGTGGCAAGGGCGGCAAAGAGATAGATGCTGAAGGAGGTGATGAAGAATTAAAAGGTGTTAAAGGAGAAAAAGATGGAGGTGAAGGTGGCGAAGAAAAAGATGGTGGTGAAGAAAAAGATGGTGGTGAAGGTGGTGAAGAAAAAGATGGTGGTGAAGGTGGTGAAGAAAAAGATGGTGGTGAAAGTGGTGAAGAAAAAGATGGCGATGGAAAAGACGGGAGTGAGGAAAAGGAGAGTGATGAAAAAAATAATGGCGAGGGTGAACAAATAGAACTGGATGGTCAGACAGAAACCAAACAAGGAGAGGTGGGTAGTGAACCAGGAGCGGTAGAAGCTGAACAGGGAGCGGGAAAAGGTGATCAAGGACCGGTAGAAGGTGAACAAGGAGCGAGAGAAGGTGAACAGGGAGCGGTAGAAGGGGAAGGAGATATGGGAGGTGAACAAGGGGCAGGGGATGGGGAACAAGGAGCGATGGAAGGTGAATAAGGTAATACAGGGATGGAAATTTAGCATGGAGCGGTGGAAGATAAACGATGGACAGAGTTTAGGGATGAACAAAATTTGTTTTGATTGCACCAGAGTACAAAGAAACTCTGGCGTTTTTTTTTCAAGCCAGTGTGAGAGAAATAGAAACAGAATCAGAAAGACACCAAAGGTTTTATTTGCTGGGAAATAAAATTCAAGTCGGCCTATAGTTAAGCCTGGAGGCCACATGTGTACTAATCAGACTTTAGGCTTGAAACACAATGTCAGAAATTGGCTAACTTTTAACTTATCCATAATTATAATAATTTCGTAACTTATTTATCAGTATTTATCCTAAATTCAAAGTTATTACCGATAAAGAAATCACGAACAATGCAAAATATGTTTTAAGGGATAGCGTGAAACAGAGAGCAACAGAGAGAAAACGCACACGATTTCCTTTCAAAACTGTATCATTTTTCTGCAGAAAAACATTTTCAACCTGTTATGACTGCAGCCTAGACGACTTGAAACTGAAGTAAGTTTGTAGTCTTCTTTTAATTACACATTTTTTGAAACACTTACGTCTATATGCAAACTGATAAAAGTTTTTTTTGATAATAAAATGTGAAATCAGACGAATGGGAGTTGTGCTATTTGATCCGTTATTGTAAAAAAGTATAGATTATAGAAAGACTACTGGATAAAACCTTTATGGCAGTGATTTTTACACGGTTCAAATGAACACAGTTTTCTTTTAGTATTGGCTAGTAGAGGGCATCCCACTCCCCCGACCCACGGCGTCATTGGCACCCATCAAAAACATACCAACTTTAATATACATGACCCAGAGAAAGATTAAATATGACCGATATTGCAGTAAGAGGCTTCGCCTGTCAAGGGAGGAAATCGAATCTTTTAAGCATGGTCCTCAGATCTCAGTCGTCCCAATACTCGTGATAACGCTGTGGGTTATTACCGAGCAATTACCGAGCTCATACGCAAGTTTTATACATATGTCTCCATTATTATACAATTTCTGAATAACCCCTTCTTGTTTTGTGACAGAACACAAGCCTGTATCATACAGGCATATGTATCGAAACGTTGTGTTCTATCACAAAACAAGAAGTGGTTATCTAGAAATTGTATAATTATGTTACTCCACTTTTAAATGTCGTTTAAAACTTATATTTCTCCATTATTTACGCTCTTATAAATAATTATTGTTTGATGGTTCTTTAGAGAAGAGGATGGTTCTATATGGAACCTTTGCAAGAAAAAGGATTCTTTGATATAAAAAAGCAAGGGATAAATACGGTACAATGGAACAGTTTCTATGAGGGTTCCATACAGAACCAAAAAAGTTCCGCCAGTTCAATGACTTAAGAACATTTATGAGCTCCATAAGAGTCATATATGTCTAAGAGTGTAGGAGCTTAAGATAAAAAATTGCAAGAGTTAATGCAATTATATTCAAATTAAATAACAGTGAAAATGCGAACTATACGTTTGACCTTATTTTAAAATTCTCTAATAAATATCCACTCATTGATCAATGCTGGTAGAGTGATTAGGTTTGTTTGCTTGTTTGATTGATACGGGTGTAACGCCAGACTTGAGATTATGTCATAACTACGATGGCGTGTCAGCCCAATGGGTGAAGAAAACCACAAACGACTCATCTAGTGACAAATAAAGACAAGACAGGACTTTCAC
Organism: Mopalia muscosa; assembly: GCA_031763545.1. Taxonomy (NCBI): domain Eukaryota; kingdom Metazoa; phylum Mollusca; class Polyplacophora; order Chitonida; family Mopaliidae; genus Mopalia; species Mopalia muscosa. The sequence goes on from JARFOD010123774.1 coordinate 11,998, forward strand.
AAGACATGACACAAACACATTTTACACAGATCGGCTTCTTGTTGCCCCTTTAGCTCCAAAGGCTCCAGGGTAACCTCCAACCACTTCAGAGTTATCTCCACCTTGGAAATGAAAAAGGTGTGACACAGAAAAGAGTTTTATCCACACAAAATCAATTTGTATGCAGATAAATCTAAAATGCCTGCGGATTCAAAATGGATTAAAATTTAAACTGTTTTTAACAGATATTGTTAAGTTGTAGCTGAGGGTTTTTCTTAGAGCAAATTCAGAGACAAATGAAAGGAAATGATGGTGTAATATTACTCCAAGTGAGAAACAAAAATAACATAGAGATGTGCTTAATTAGATTAGGGCCATTGAACAAAATTCTGTTCATCCAACAATAGTTGGTAGATTTTTAAATTTATTTTTGGTAAAGCAAAATAGTTGTGAAGTAATTATTCAGGAAAAAACCAAGTTAGTAGTAGCCAGACAACAGCTATAAAATTGATATTGACAATAGTGTTACGTTTTGAGAACGCCACAATGCACAGAACAGTCAGACACTTAAACAATAAGTAAAACCCAAGTTCAAATGAAACAATAATTTTGTTGGGCTTAGTTTTCCGATTGTGTTTTGTCGTCACGCTATGTTTACAGCCAAGGAAAAGAAGACTTATAACAATAAAACATAGAGTGTCGAAACAATGAGTGTGAAGTTCCAAATTAAAATCAACTGAATCCCGTGCAGTCCAATGTGTTGGCCGGACGAGTCCACTCAGGAGCAGGATTGTCAGCTCGGTCCATATTAGCCTTCTTCTACAGGTGAAGCTTAGCTAAGGATTGAGATATGAAATCCGTTAACCAGTTAATAGCCCTGGGTAATGTAGAGTAAGGTGCTCAGGTGGCTTTTCACGCACTTTTTCGCGCTACTTGTCACGCACAGACAGTCAGACAATGTTTTATCTTTTACGTCATGGGGTGGTTTACTTTTGTCTATCATGTGGTTAAACATTACCCACACTGGTGTTAATTAAAGATCTTAGCGTTATTTATCTGGGGTGGTCAATCCTTGTCCCTTACACTTGAGTACATGGATATATTGTGATGGGGTGTGTCAGCTTATGATCTTTAGATAGCCAATGGTCAGCTTCCAATTCTGTGAAGGTCACATGATTGACATGACCAAGTTATTAAAATTTGACCTTAAATTCTCAGTCAGCATTTTTGCAGCCAAAGCATAAAGATGGCACAGTCAACTTGTAACAGTAAACTTAGAAATTCGCAATAGTTTAAAAAACAGTTGAGGTGTCATTCCTTGAATAGATCATGTTATCATTACTCATCGTTAAGGCGTTCACCTGGGAGGAGCCTTCAGAGAATATTTGTTTCTGGAACTAAGTTTATACATTTCCAGAATTGTATGCCACGAATCTTTACAAGATTTTCAAAGAATCAAAACTATATATATGCCTATGTATATTCTCATATCCTGTCTAGAGCTAACTGTTTGATTAGGGGTGTAACCTCTGATTACGCCCCAATTGATGTTATCAGCTTGAGCAAATTCATCCTTTGTAATTTTGACTCTGCCCTACGTCTTAGCAGTGACCTATCCTTGTTTATGGAATGATTGTAATTCATATACATAAGAACAAAGTATATCCTTTGAAACACAAACCACACATTGTATGTTATCAAGTTAATTCATATTCAGGGTAAACATGCACATACTGCAGCATTAAGTCATAAATAGAATATACTATCTTAACATTTAACATACTGTTGCATAGTTAAGACTGTTACTTTTTACATTAAGAATTTGATATATCGATTCACTGAGTGGAAGTGATTTCTGAGGGGTCTGCCTGTTTTGGAGTAGGTGAACGATAGGCTTTTCGCGCACTTTCTCACGTTACCTGCCATGTACAGGCAGTCAGCCAACGTGTTATCTTTAATGTCTCGTGATGTTTTATCTAGAAGACATGGTTATCAAGACAATGGCGCATCTTAATGGTAATTGAACAGTTTAATACAACTGTTACCTCGAGTTATTATATTTGCTTTCTAGAACCTTACATTGTGTAAGGTTTGTTTAAGGGATATACGTTTGAGAAGTATAGTCAGAACAGCTCGGGTCGTTTTCATGGGCAGCAATCCGCACTACATAAATAGTAGTGTTTTTGTGCGCTCTCGTGCGCTCTCGTGCGCACAATCCGCACTACATAAATAGTAGTGTTTTCGTGCGCTCTCGTGCGCTCTCGTGCGCACAATCCCCACTACATAAATAGTAGTGTTTTCGTGGGCTCTCGTGCGCTCTCGTG
>JARFOD010123785.1:0-14299 GCA_031763545.1 Mopalia muscosa
CAAAATGGGGGTTATAGGTTGCCGTTACCCCCCCCCCCCCCCCCTTCACACACACACACCTCACACACCCCCCACACCCCCCCCCAAAAAAACTCAAAAGTGGAAGGCCCCCCACTTCTCCCCCTCCACGTTTCCACCTACTATGCCCATGTATCATACACTAGCCATAGTTAGGAACCCTTATCAATTCTCTAGTAAGTACATTTATGCTATCGAAGAAGAAAACATCGATCTTTGTTAATTCAATTAATAATTCGAAAGATACAATATTCCATTGATTTCTTACCCTTAGATTAGCCAGGTGAAGATCAATAACATCTTCACTAATATTCAAACTCATCTGAGCAGAGATTTCGATTCGGGGATGGGTTTGCTTTCCACTGTTCATATTAATATGGACTTCAGCTACAGAGAACCTACGACATTAAACAAATAAATCACATACAAAAACACCATATACAGGACAACACCACAATTTGTATCGGTTTAGAAACTCTCTAAACTACAGACAAAAAGTTAAGGGAAATGAAACCACTCTTTGTACACTTGAATTGATTTAAACGTCTATCCAATTGGTCTTTAACGTGGTACTTTAGAGCAATTCATTAAAGCCGACTTTGCATTAACAGTGTTTTGATGGAAAACCGGGAGGTTTCATGGGAAACAAACATGGCTCAGTTATTCTGATGAACATCCATATATCCGTACATCCATATAAAGTCTGTAGATCATTAAATGCATAAAAAGCGAATTTAGAGCAATTTATTACATACACGCATGGTTAACCGTTTGATCATAGGTTTATTTGATTTTGTTTCTTACCTACGAAGGCTGATAACATCTCCTTGGTCTGTGGCCCTGACAAATACACGGTATGACGGAGTTGGGGGATTACTTCCTAGAGTTATCTCCCCAGTTATTTCATTCACTCTTATGTTATCAGGTGTATGAGGAAGTTCCAGACTGTATTTCACCTGCCCGTTTTTACCAACATCTGCATCAGAAGCTAATACCTAGAAAGATGAAATTACATAGCACCAAGTGAAATTAATAACTAAGATGTTCGTCGATATTCTGGAATAACGGGCAAAATAGTACAAGATCTACCAATTCCTTTCGGTTTGTTTGGGGGCTTAACGTCATACTCAAAGGTATTTTATTTTTATGATGAGGGATTGTATACTTATACTGTTCCTTGCCTAATTACGGTGGAAAACCGAAAGGATTGCCAGAGCAACATCGTGTGACATCAGGTTCTCTCCGATACGTTTCCGATGCAGAACTCGAAAACTATACGACATATGTTTGTGAAACTTGGTAGACACCAATTGTAGTCATACCTTTTACTGTAAGGCATTCGCCCTTTTAAAAAAGTATCCATACAAAGTTGGACATAGTCATAATCGGAAGTAAATTTTGTTTCCGAAACAGAACTCGAAAACTACATGTTCTATCTTTATTAAACTTGGTACCATTAACTGTAGTTAATTGTGCCTTTTGCTATTAGGGATTCATCATTTTCAAAATCAGCCCGTCTTGTCTGTGATTTCGGCCGGCCGGTTCCGGAGCAGAACTCGGCCAACCTTTGTGAAACTTGGTAGAAACATTCACCATCGATAGTATTTGTGCGTTTTGCCATAGCCGATTCAACATTTTTATACACAGGATGAAAATTGATCGTATAATGGTATGATCAGCGCCTGTCCGTCCGGATGGGTCCAATATGATTCCGGCACAGATCTCGAAAACCATAATGCTGATGTTGGTGACTTGGTACATACATTCACCTTTGATTGTAGTTGTGCTTTTTCCTATAACTGTTAACTTTTTTATCTTTCTTATATCTATTTATACAAAGCTGAACTTACATGTAGTCATAATTAGAAGGGGACAGTTTTCCTGAGCAGAACTTAACAACAATAAAGCCTATCTTTGTGAAACTTGGTGTGGACACATTCACCCTTAGTTGCAGTTGTGCCTTTTACTGTTACTATTATTACTATTCCTTATTTGTAAATTTTTCTCGCATTTTTATAGATACAAAGGTGGACTAGGTAAATCTTAGTTCTGAGGTAGAACTCAAAATTATAAGGCCTATGTTTGTTAAATTTGTTAAAACGCTTGTAGATGTGACTTTTGCTTTTACGTATTCACCATTTTTTTTTATCATGGTTACGCCATAATGTCGTATGTTGGGTTTAACTCTTGTTAGCCGTTTGTTTTGTCCTGTCGTTCATCCCCATTCAAACCCATTTGACCAACCCACGATAATTAGTTGTCTTGAATGAGCCTTGATGAGGAACATTGTTTATTGATGAACTTATTGTACTTCGCCTGTTGAAGGGTTGAATCCATGATAATACGATTTCAAGAAAACGAAGTATACTGCCTCCTTTATAAATGGATAAATGAAGAGAGAAAAGTTTGCTTGTTTCCACCTGGACTCGGAAACGAGACCTTTGAGTTACAGTGTAGTTTATATAAAATACAATGAGAAACAAAGGGAACGAAGTTTTATATCTTTACCGATCCTATGACTTGATGAGCTGGGACGGTTTCATTGATGTTGAATTCATACGTCGAGAGGGTAAAGACTGGGCTGTTGTCATTTTGGTCTAATAGCTCAATAATAACAGTTGATTGGAAAGATTCCAATTGCTCTGTGGTATTTAATTCTTTGGCATATACCTGGAATAAAAATAAGAAACCCAAATTAAATATATTTCAGAGCCATATTTGAAACATTAATTCACGACAAAAATGTTTTTGTTTTTTTAGATACATAGCGTTTCAATAGATGGAAAGAAGAACAGTAGAGATCGGGCCCATGAAAAACTAAATCTATATATATTGAATACATGGAAAGAGACACATTTGCTTGCCTTTACCGGGATTCGAACCCGGAACCTTTTTGTTACAGGTCAAACACTCTTCTGACTATATCTACATGTATGTATGTATGTCCGTCTTGTTATTCTATACAATACAGATAAGGTGATTGAATTATCGGTTGATAAAGGGATTTGTGTTCAATGGTATGTAAGGAGTATTTCGTTTGTAATATACACGAAGCAATGTCCTCTAACCATGCATAGCTACACTAGCACACCTATAGAATGTGAAGTACTTGGCTTCATTGGCAAATCATTGTGCCTCTAGTGCAAATTATAGAAATCACACTATGGCATATACATTGCCTTTGTTGCCTTTGACATAAGGACTACAACTAATTAATGACAATTTCACTATTTATGTAGCCTTTGACATCAGGACCACAATTAATTAATGTTAATTTAACTATTCATGTAGCCTATGATATGAGCACTTCAATTTTTTAAGGACAATAACTATTTTTGTACCCTTTGACAAGAGGTCTAAAACTAGTTGAGGACAATATGACTATTCGTGTAGCCTTTTACACGACAACTTCGACATATTAAGGACAATATGACTAATCTTGTACCCATTGACATGAGGTCTAAAACTAGTTGAGGACAATATGACTATTCGTGTAGCCTTTTACATGATGACTTCGACATATTTTGTAGCCTTTGACACAAAGCCAACAACTAGTAGCCTTTGGCATGAGGTCTACAACTAGTAGCCTTTGACATGAGGTCTACAACTAGTAGCCTTTGGCATGAGGTCTACAACTAGTAGCCTTTGGCATGAGGTCTACAACTAGTAAAGGACAAAATGACCATTTTTGTAGCCTTTGACATGATGCCTACAACTAGTAGCCTTTGACATGATGCCTACAACTAGTAGCCTTTGGCATGAGGTCTAAAACTAGTAAAAGACAATATGACTATTCTTGTAGCCTTCGACATGATGACTGCAACTAGATAATGAGGACAGATTCAGGTAAAGGACAAAAACGATCGAAAAACGTACTTAAAACTAGAATTCATGATTATAAGTAACAAACTACCAGATCTACAAGTTAATTATAATGCAATGTTCTTACCGAAAAAGAAAATTTGTCTGTTTGTTCCCTGTCCAGCATTGATGAATTATCTACAGCTATCCAGCCAGATGATTGGTCGATCTTGAAAGCATTTCCGTTCTGATTGAATAGGAAGAATCCAATCACAGCATTCTGGCCCTGAAAATAAACAGATTCTCAAGAACTGTTTTTGTTTATGAAACACGAGGCATGATAGCACACATCATTTGATAGAATGGAGCCGCCATTCAAACAAATAAACAACAACAACCTATTCACATTTGGTGAAATATAACCCCATTGTTAAATTTACCTCTTCAGAAAGTCATTCCATAATAACATGAGGTTTGTTAACGAACTCGGACTATGACAGAAAACTAAGCTTGTGTTATAAGTCATTACACATGAAACGTGGTATTTTCATTCTGTTCAGGAGCAACGTTAAGCAATATGTGAACACATAAGACAGCGCCGTTATTCTCACCTGATCAGCGTCGATGGCAGACACTTGCAGAACTTGGAAACCAGATTCCGTATTCTCCCTGATCTCCACCTCGTAACTGTTAAACTCAATAGCCGGGGGATTATCATTAATGTCTTTTACAGTCACCTCTAGGGATGTGGTTACCACGCGTAAATCAGGTTTATCTGCCTGATATGCCTTTGGAAAAAAAAAATATTTGTCAGTAATACTCAAAAATGTTTTTTGCTTGGTAGACTATGACTCAGTTAATTAATGTAAAAAAATAATAACATCACCCTTCAAAACAGTTTAACATTGTGAAGCGCGGAAATCTGAACTGTGCCAATTGCAGTATATGAACAATATTGTTGTCTAGCATGTCTACGGGGTAGTTGCTATATACTGGTATAGACAGTTAATTAAAAGTGAGGTTTTCACATGACTCATCATGAATTTCATCTTGATTTTGTTTCTCAGTGATGTCCTCTGCTAATTTTTTGCAAGCATAATCTTTGTGAGCTTATGAACAACAAGGAATGTTCTTTGAGGAGAATTTAAAGGATTTCCCCCAAAAGATAGACACTCAGCTATATAATCGATGTAACTAAAAAAGACCCTAAGGTATGAAATCCTTAGATGTCTTTTAGCTATGCTATTTATAACTTGAAAGAACGGACCCATTTTCACAGTTAAATGACATTAAAATATAAACCTTGATCAGACACATTGATCAGGGATAAAAAAAATAATAATAATAAAGCTAGAATTTTTAAAGCAGAGTTGGATTAACCTCTGTTTGACTTAGAAGGATTATTCAAATATGTGGTGGAATCATTATTTTTGGGTATTTGTCAATCTGTTTAAAAGACAAACACCTTAGTTTCTACAGTTTAAGGAGTGGAAGAGATCACAAATTTCAACATTTAGACAAACGCCCTAAGTTAAAAACAAAACAAACAAAACTGTTCCGCCTCATAGTGTGTTTAAACTGATGACATACCCTGTGTATGGAAGCTTTATTTCTCAATTATACCGGATGATGGAATTTAGATACATAGAAAGTTTTCGAACACATCATGGGTTATCAACAATACCAATATACCGTCTTCTTGTCACTGGCTAAGCATCGGTATCTTTGATATATATATACCTATACCGGAATGTAATAAGTACACCGGTTTACAGGTAACGAAGCACTGACATACCGGGGGTTGTTTTCGTTGTCACTATTTCTCAATGTTCGGTGGCATTCATGCGAGTTTTATTGATATTTTATCGATTCATATGTGTAACTGGGGTGTTTTGTCAGTGGTGTTAAAATGTCCATATCTGGGCAAAAAAATAATATTAAAGCTCTCCACAAATAAGATTAATGTAGCAATCATGTGCCCGAAAGTTCAGTCAGCGCGCAGTGGATGAAATACAGTACTTACGGTGTGTTTTCACATAATCTGCCTCCATCACGAGAATCTGTTGGCAAACACAACCCGTAATGTTTTTCAAGGTCAGTGGTCTTATCAATTAATTTGAGAAACTGTATGTATTGTATGAAAATGACTTTAAACATCAGTTTGGTTAGCATGTTTTAACAGCCTTGGTTCACTGAATAAAATCATACACTGATACTTATGGGGAGAAATCATTATTTTGAAAAGGTCTGTGATTTTATCTGTTAGTAGATTAGCCGTAAGTCACAAAAAACAATTGACTTAACAATAGCGCCATTGGACAAGATTTTAAATGGACAGAAATGTTATTTTTTTTTAGTTCGAGGGCTATTGCACGATGCATGGATATCATTACTGCACGATTGACAGCAGAAATCGATATTATATACTTTGAATAAAGAAAGAGAGAAAAAAAACATTGCTTGCCTCTATCGATGTGGTCTGTCAGTGGTGTTATAATAGACAGTGGTGTCACATGACCTAATGGCCTAAGTCATTGCTGTTACCAAGGAATATTTCCATTCTTTGCTTTTGAACACATATACATATTTATTTATTGTGTGAGATATCAAATAAAACGTCAAACTATATACTATCAGTTCGGGTAAAATTAATAAGACTCCTAGGAAGGATTTTATACAGATTTAACCTAAGTCAGACACGATTAAACTCAACTTTTAAACTGAGAAACAGTGACTGTTCCTTCACTTACCCGTAACTAATTATGTAATAAGATGTCACTGTTTCTCTGTTCCTTCACTTATCGGTAACCAATTATGTAATGAAATGTCACTGTTTATCTGTTCCTTCACTTACCGGTAATTAATTATGTAATAATATTTCACTGTTTCTCAGTTTAAAAGTTAGGTGCCATTCACTTACCTGTAAAAGAAGGTAATAAGATTTCATGATTCCTCTGTTTAAAAGCTCTGTACTTTCACTTACCTGTAGCAGAAGGAAGTAAGATGGCACTGTTTCTCTGTCTAGAGGTTTTGTGACTGTCAATTCCCCAGTCTGATTGTTAATTGTAAACACCTGATGACCATTCTCCGTAACACCTTTAATAAGACAAGTACTATGTATGTTAGTATATCCATAATCCTGGTGTTGTTACCTTTGTTTCGCGGCACATTAATAATTTATTAACATTGAATATGAGACTTTTTTCAAGATTAAATTGACTAGTGTTGAGGAATTACATTCTCTTTCTTAAATATATAAACTTTTATTGTTCATAAAAAACTGAAATAATATTCTGTTTGATTCCAGGAGATTGTTTCCGTGAATTCTCCAGAACTAACGTAGGTTTTAATATCTATTCCTCCACCAATCTAAGCAAAGTCTATACAGAAAATAAAACCAAAAAAAAAAAAGAAAGAAAGAAAAAAACATTTATTAGATCAAGATACAGGTAAGAGTTTAACATGTTTTGTGGGTAATCCTCCTACCTTCACAACAACCCAGCCCTACCTTGAGATATCTTGTACATAATGCGGACAGGGGTCACCCCTGTGTCGGGGTCATATGCTGATACCGAAAATTCAGGAATTTGCGAACTTGATGTGTTCTGAAAAAGCACATGTATATCTACTCAAGTATGTGAACTTTTCTCACTTCTGATCATGCATTAACATAATGAGGGACATACATGTACTACAGTAAAAAATAGTCTGCAATAAAATTATTCATAACATACAGATATATCTAAATCTGATTGGCTTTAGAAATATTCTTCTTAAAATCATCATATTGAAAAAATAAGGGCTCAGTAGGATTGTTTGTGCTAAGGTTATTTCACTTACAATACCGTACTTAAGGTTAGTTCACTCACAAGACATAATTCAAGATATAAAAGGTGAAGGAAACGGACCTAGATGTGACTGACAACACAAGTTGGGGCAACAACAGGATGATCACAGGTTGAAATACAAATTCATCACAAACAGATCAACTTCCTGTATGGCTTAAGTTTTGAGGGCACCAGGGCAACAGGAAGATCCGTCTTAAAAGTCAGAGGGAGACAATAATCCTCTGAGGGTGTAATCTGAATGTATATAAATGTGCTGATCTGTCCAAGCAGAGAAATCTTCCATAATCAGCAGTTTGGTTTATATTTGTTTGAGGTCTTATACGACAATTGAGGTAGATTAACCCATGTGCAGGGATAGATTGATGGAAATCAACCTGAGTGACAAGCAATGGTAAATACGAAACATGATACACTCTGACAAACTGAAGAAAGTATGATTGTCCATTCTGTAACCACCTCTGGAAAACCATGCGACCATGCAACCAACGGTCGAAATCCCACGTCTTGTGAGAAAGTAAAAAAAAAGGAGAGAAAAACGTATTCGCTGTATTCGCTGTATTGTGCCATCACAATTCTCCTAGAAAGTCACAGGACTTATAACCTGTGCCATCACAATCCTCCTAGAAAGTCACAGGACTTATAACCTGTGCCATCACAATCCTCCTGGAAAGTCACAGGACTGATTTCTCTGAAACTCCACTGTTTATGTGTTACACGTACATGTATGTGGGCCACTATAAAACTAAACACATTTTTCAATTTAGAATAACTATATTTGTTGGCATTTTTAAAACAAATTGCATAGATCTAGAGCTGAATTACATCATTACATTATCCTAGTGTATTCATATGGTTTTAATTTGAAGAACAATGACTGTACAATTTAGGGTTTATAACTTATTTACCGAATATCACAACAATATAATTCCTATATCATAGAGGTGGCGTGGCAACAGTTTAAACCATAATGTATGTTTGGGGTGTGGCAATGCTGTCTTTATGTCGCAATGTAGGATGAAAATTTTTCCAAATTTTGCCACAAGGTTTTTTCGTGTCCCCCATTTGATCATAATTTGACCATATTGCACTTTCTCCGAATTACTATAATATTTTCTATGGAATTAAAAATAGTCGTTTATATCTACTTAGGTCTTGTTATTTCTTAAAGCAGCTGTAAAATGGAAATATTAAAGAGTGTAAACCGGAATAGCGTCTTGCCAGTTCCTACGCTCCACGAGAGAGTTTGTGATTTCATAGGCAACTCAAGGTTAAAGCTTGCTGCTACATATTCCTGTATACTGTAATCGCAGGTTATACATGGGGAGGTTTGTAATACTGGACACACCAGAACGGCTTTGGTTTACCTCTCAGATCTGAAGGCACCACACCAACTGTTGTCATCTGTATATTCTTTGTGTAAACAAAAACTCAGAAGACAGATGCAAATCACGACGTTAATTTTGTATTGATAATAATGCATTAAAATACATTTGAAATACCTCTGGAATGGTCCATTCATATCCACCAGGTTGATTGAATCTAGGGTTGAGATCATCAACATCCAGTACATTAACAGTCAGTGTTGCTGTAGCACTCCTTATAGTCGAGGTAGAATCCTGAACAAAACAAGAACCATGCAAAATATCTAAATATATTTTAAAGTTGTCTGGTTTTATTAAACTATCAGTATGCTGCTAAGAATATTGTCCCAAAACAACATGAAAATTCCCTAGTCATTGTACACTGGTTTACTTCCCCTTTACATTGGTGAGTTTTGGTGGTGATTTTACAATGATGCGGCCTTCTTCAACATGATTCGCATTCTGCATTTTTGAGGGGGAAAGGAAAAAAAAAAAAATGTTATCTGGAAATTGCTTTAGACTGTGTTTTACAGTGATGTAGCTACCCGTGACAGGTTGTGACTCACATCACAAAAGTTCTTAAACATTGACATGGGTAAAAAGTCAACAGATGAGCTGTCAAATTCAAGAAGCGGAAAATATTTTGCCTGCTGGTATTATTATGTATGACCTTTTCAGTCTCAAGGGAATGTGAATCAACAGTGTGTTGTGTTTGATACAAAGGGATTCAAACATAAATCATGTTCCCAGACTAGGTCAAAATGTTTTTGTCTCGGCTAAATCTTTTTGACTGAGGCAATGTTTCTAGTCTGTTGACTCAAATGTACTTTGAGTTTAATATGTATTAACAATTGATAGACTTGATCAGTAAAATATCCAGACATAAACACAAGTGCTTACTGATGCAATAACTTGGACTAAGTACTGTTTTGGTCCGGCTTCGTAATCCAGCTGTGTATTCAACACTACCTTTCCTTCAATATTACTTCCAGTGATACGAAATCCAGAAGATTGCTGCAAACAAACAAAATGAATATTATGGATGGATTGTTGTTTAACATACATATAAAGTATATTTCATCTTTATGACAAAGATTTATCTGAAATAAGTCCTTGTAACACAAATATAAAGAAAAAAGTGTTGCTTCGAAAACAAATGTTCCTCCATTGCTAAGTAAAGATGGCGGCTTAATATGAACATGCTACCCTTTACAAGACAATACTTTGGCAGACAAAAGAATAATATGAACGGCAACAATTTTAGCAGGCTCATTTTGATTTAAATAATTTCTTAAAACCCTGAGGTTTGAAAAAAAGGTTTATTTTTCATTAGCAAGAAAGACATGGTAGCCTACTGTTTATTATAATTATTAATGTAAACTGCTTGCTGATTTAAGGCCTAACAAAGAAATGTCGATAAACTATCAGCCAATGCAAAGAGAGTCAAACTCAAGCAGAATCTTCATATTATGAACATTTCCAGTAAATTTGAACATAATCCGATTATTATTTCAAATTCAGAGCATGGACTAGAGAAAACACAAAATCAGCCAACCAGACTACAGTATGCACTGACTTACATGTACTAACCAAACGTGGATATAATTGATTGATTGGTGTTTTTTGCAGTGCTTGTTTTTTTTTTATTTATATGATGGATGTGATGTATTCCAACAACAATTCACACTAGCACTAGGGCTGAAATGGTTAACCAAGTACCTGAATAACCGAAAAATTTGACATGACTGATCACGCTCTTAACTATACCAGCTCTGTGGAAAGCGCTGGGTAAATTATTTACCCATGTGTTTTTCTGGTGTCATTTTGAATAAAAAATTGGTAAATAAATGTATATGGGTCACCTTTAAGTTATAACAAAATTTTGTCTATCATTTGTTTTTTTTCTGTGAGAAACAAAGTCCCATACATATGTAGTAGCACCGGTGTGTCTTGCGCCATGCTGTCGTGCCTCGGTGGCTGTCACCATAGCAGAAAAAAAATATTTCTTTAACCAGATGATCATCTCTTTTTTTTAAGTGCAGTTTTGAATTACATGTTTTATGCACAACAATATTATGATAATCTGCTCAAATAGTATTTGAATATCACAAAAAAGGTACTCGGTTATGAAAATCAGTTTCAGCATTAACTAGCACAACCAAGATGTGAAGAGTTCCATAATGTTGGAAAGGTAATTTTCTTCCAGTGCTAAGTTAAGACAGCGTTGCTACTCTTTAAACAAACTTCCCTTAGCCAGAGAGCTGGAGAAAGTTAATCGTGAGCGATGTATTCATACAGTTGTATGTTGTACACTCACATCAAATGACGAGTCTTTCAACAGTTAGAGAGCGATGTATTCATACAGTTGTATGTTGTACACTCACATCAAATGTTGAGTCTTTCAACAGTTAGAGAGCGATGTATTCATACAGTTGTATGTTGTACACTCACATCAAATGACGAGTCTTTCAACAGTTAGAGAGCGGAATCGGTTTGTTTGTTTGTTTGATTTGGGGTTTAACGTCATACTCAAAGGTATTTCACTTAAATGACGACGGATCATCCACTTCACACTGTACACAGTCTTATTACGGTGGAAAACCGAGAGGAAATCTCGAAAAAATCTGCCCCGTGATTGCCGGAGGCACAGCATCTGACTTGTTCATATACCTGATGGTCCACAGGCGGACTTGATTCCATGAATGCTGACCGAGCGGAATAGAAATACAGACAGACAGACTGACAAATTAACACATAGTAGACACAAAACTAAGACAACAATGATGAACTCTAAACTTACTAGATACAAAACATAAACAATTCAATTTATTTCCAATGACATTTAGCCCATAACATTATCATGATTCCAAGACAAACTCAATTAAGTCAACTGAAAGTTGTGCCAACAAAATGTATTGAAATATAATTAAGGTCTTGCAAGACCCCTTGAGCTTAAAATGAACCAAATATTTTTTAACGCTTAGATTAAAAGTTACAATTCAAACTATATGTAAGTGATGAAAATAATTACAAACAGTTATATTGGAGCCTATAATTTAGGTTTTTCTTGATCATATATACAAGTCGCAGAAATTTAAAGGTATTCCCAAATGGTTGATACCTAGAAAATGTATCAAAATGGTCCAATATTCAATCATTGATTTGCAACTTGTTTCATTAAAAAATTCGGCATATATGTGGAGAAATTGGGATTCGAACATCTGACTCGTTATTTAGAGTCAGCTGTGATTCTCGAGTGACGTCACCAGGGGAATTCACTGGCATGACTGGTACCTATAGAAGCCTGTCAGCCATTTTGTTAATTCTTATCATCGAGCAATTCTTTGTGTTTCTCCAGTATGGATTCGTTATTATTCGCCATGGAGTTGTCATTCTAAGCATCAGAAAAATATGGGATTTATTTTACAGATAGTTAATAGTATTATCTTTGTAATTCAGTCACTTTCAATCTGATTTGAAACTCATTTGGGAATACCTTTAATTGCCTATTTCTGGCACTTCAGTTTTAAGCAGACTTTACATTTTTCAAGGCATCTTTCTATCAAACTATTCATGCTAGAAACTTTAAATTATTTTGTACAATGTAATCTCATAAATGGTGCTCAATTTTTAGAAGTCTGCCCTTGATTATTTAAAATGTTTTCTGAAAGTTGTATTTTACATTTTTATAATATTTTCCAGGGTGTGACATACAAAACAATTCAGGGGATGGTTCTTATCAAAATTTAAAAAAAAAACAAAAACTGATGCACCATTTACTAGGACCAGACTATTCTACTCGTTCAGCTAATTTATTGAGTCTTATGTTTATTGTACGTCAAGAAATAAACCATGAGAAATGCAGCCTATTTTTTCTGTTGACTTTCACTCATTTCGCAATATTTTTTAGAAATAATTGTATTTTCACCACATTCAAATATATGTATATGTCATCCTGAGTATTCAAGCTTTCCAAAATTATATACATATATACAGATTTACATTCTTCTGCATTAAAGAGACTAAATACAACGGGTGTTCTGAAAATTGATCAAAGGGTCCAACCAGACCTTACAAATCTACTGTTCCAATTTTTTTCAAATAAGAAGTAAAAAAACAAACGACTGTCATAATTTGTGAGATGAAACCCAGTAAAAAGCACCTTAAGACTTCCGATTATTTGTATACTCACAACACTGTATGTTATTGTATCTTCCGCATCTTCATCTTTGGCTGAGTTCTGTAGAATGTATACCTCTTCTCCAATCAAAATACTCTGAACACATTACATACAAAACAGAAAATGAGAATACATGTAATTTCATTCAGGCTTGACAATCACTGATCTGATTCAGGATTCATGTGTACAACAAAACTTAATTACCTGAAACATACTAATTTTTTTTAAAAACATTATATTTATGTTTATTGTTTTGTTTACACTTTTTCAAAATGTTAACTGTTGCTATTATACACAACCCTAATTTAAACTCTAACAGAGAAATGTGATCTGCTGGAGTAAGGATGAGGATACACAATTACTGAGGCACAATGTGAGCTACCACTTTATAAATACCTGTTATGATTAAAACTTCCTCATTAACATTTTATTCTTTAAGAATACTTGTGATATAGATACACTCTTAACAATGCTGATTGTGTATTTAATAATACTGGTAATCTATTCTTATAATGCTGGTCATGTACTCTTATAATGCTGGTCATGTACTCTTATAATACTGGTCATGTACTCTTATAATGCTGGTCATGTACTCTTATAATGCTGGTCATGTACTCTTATAATGCTGGTCATGTACTCTTATAATACTAGTCATGTACTCTTATAATACTGGTCATGTACTCTTATAATACTGGTCATGTACTCTTATAATACTGGTCCTGTACTCTTATAATACTGGTCATGTACTCTTATAATACTGGTCATGTACTCTTATAATACTGGCCATGTACTCTTATAATACTGGTCATGTACTCTTAAAATACTGGTCATGTACTCTTATAATATTGGTCATGTACTCGGATAATACTGGTCATGTACTCTTATAATACTGGTCATGTACTCTTATAATACTGGTCATGTTCTCTTATAATACTGGTCATGTACTCTTATAATACTGGTCATGTTCTCTTATAATACTGGTCCTGTACTCTTATAATACTGGTCATGTACTCCTATAATACTGGTCATGTACTCTTATAATACTGGTCCTGTACTCTTATAATACTGGTCATGTACTCTTATAATACTGG
>JARFOD010123796.1:0-14298 GCA_031763545.1 Mopalia muscosa
CAGAACGATTCACAGAGACTCCTGGGATGGTGTGGATGCATGGTTTTTAGATTCCTCTTTCTTTGAATCCTCTTTAAAACAGAACGATTCATGAACACTCCCAGAATTCCGTGGATTGGTTTCTTTTCCATCCCTCTTTCTTTTATCCAACACAAAACACTCAAATGGATAATCCTCATGGTATTTGGAGAAGTGTTTCTGTAAACCATGTTTTTGTTTGAATTGCTTACTACATACATAGCACTTGAAAGGTTGTTCATTAGAATGTTTAACCATGTGTTGCTTTAGCCCTGCTTGGAATTTGAATCCCTTATCACACACAGAACACTTAAACGGACGCTCCACGGAGTGTATAGCCATGTGTTTCTGTACAGATCCCGGGCTTTCGAATCCCTTCCCACACACAGAACAGTTAAAAGGACGATCCGCATGGTGTTTGGAAAAATGTTTCTTTAAATCATATTTTTGTTTGAAACAATTACCACACACATCACACTTAAAAGGTCGTTCAGTGGAATGTGTAACCATATGTAGATTAAGGGCTCCTCTAGATCTGAAGCCTTTCTCACACACAGAACACTGAAACGGACGCTCTTCCGAGTGTATAACCATGTGTGTCTGTACAGACCCACGGTGTTTAAATCCTTTATTACACACAGAACACTTAAACGGTCGCTCTTCCGAGTGCTGAGCAACATGGACCTTTAGCACTTGGTTTTTCTTGAATTCTTTATCACAAATGGGACATTTAAAACGACGGTCTTTGTAGTGTATGGGCAAGTGTTTCTTCAACATATGTTTCTCTTTGAATTCCTCGTCACAACTGGGACAGTAAAAAGGGCCATCTCCAGAGTGTATAGACATGTGTACTTTCAACACAATTTTTTGTTTAAATGCTTTATCACAGACCTTACACTTAAATGGACGCTCCTCCGAGTGCACAGCCAAGTGCTGCTTCACACTATATGGGTCTTTAAATCCTCTGCCACATACCTTACACTTATAGGGGCGATCAGTGCTGTGTGTGAGCATGTGACCTTGTAAACTTGACACAGAACGGCATCCTTGATTACAGACCTTACACTTAAAAGGGTATTCATTAGAATGTGTTAACATGTGACCCTTTAGACTTTGACTGTGTTTGAATTCTTGATCACACACACTACACTTAAAAGGGCGTTCAGTTGTGTGGGTTAACCGGTGGCTATACAGTCCTTCTTTTCGTTTGAATTGTTTGTCACACAAACTGCATTTAAAAGGACGCTGAGCCGAATGAGTGGACATGTGTCTCTCTAAATACAACTTTGAGCCAAATGCCCTATCACAAACCTGACACTTAAATGGGTGACTTTCATAGTGAGAGAGCAGATGATTTCTTAATAATGATATATGAGCGAATATTTCATCGCACACAATACATTTAAATGGACATTCAACTGAGTGTGTCAACATATGTTCCTTGAATGTTATTGGATATTTAAAAGTCTTATTACATGTTTTACACTTTAGCTGGCCTGTGTGCCTTAATAAGTGAGACTTTAAATGTGACCTCAACTTGAACACTTTAGCACACAAACAACACTTAAAGGTGTGTGCTGCCTTATGAATACCCAAACTTGAGAGGCAATCGAACATTTTATGGCACACATCACATGTAAATGGATTTTTTATTGCGTGAGTCAACATATGCTTAGAGAAAAGTTTCTGTATTTTGAATAATTTGCCACACACACTACAGGTAAAAGGGCCGCCATCAAAGTGTGTTTCCAGGTGTCTCTTCAGACCTGATGGGAAGCTGAAACTTTTGTTACATACAGTACACTTGTACTTAACTGTATGAGACAACATGTGGCGCTTCAATCTATTCTCAACACTGAACCCTTTATTACAAAAAGTACACTTATGGGGTTGATTATCAGTTTGGTTTGCCATATTCCAAACTATAGCATAGGGAGGATCAGCAAGATGGCACTCTGTGTGGGGATCACTTTGACCAGGGCTACTACAGTTTTCATCTGGAATTTTCTCTTCACTAGACATGTGCTTATGCAGATGACCTATGGATGAAAAAGGTTCCTTACAAGTCTGGCAAAAATTATTTTGGGTTATTTGACAAACTTCCGATCCTTTGTGAAAAATTCTCTCTGACTGCCTATCCAAGTCCCCACTCTCAATCTTTAGATCAGAGTCCTCAAAATTGGAGTTATAATTATCACATGTTTGGCCACTGAGTTCTACAGCTTGAGTATGTTCTTCCAGGTCCAGTGGTTCTTGTTTTATATTTATTGATTGATTATCAATGCCTGGAGTATGTGAGTCTGTATTCTCATCATTATCACTAACAACATAGTGACTGGCCTCTACAGCTGGTGTATGTTCATCCTGGTCCTCTAGTGTTAGCCTTATGTTTAGAGACTGTAAGTCCATCTCCTTGGGTTGATTATCAGTGCTTTGAGAATGTGTGTCTGTATTCTCAAGATCATTTCCATTCATCTTTTCCATAGCTTGAACCATTTGATGATCACTGTTTTGTTATGATGTGCCCATGATTACATGTGGGTGTTTCAACCTCTCCAAACAATTCTTCTTTCTCAAGGACAGACATTTCCATAATTATGATCGAAAAGGTTTGTGTTTCACAGCTTAGTTACATCTAACAATGCACATTCTGAGGAGAATAAAAGCATTATTATAAGTTTTATGTTTGCAAGTTTGATTGGGGATAATGTTGTACCGGTACTCAAGTGTATTTCACTTATAAGACGAGGGATTGTCCACTTTACACTGCATGATGAAATCTCCTAACAACCACCCCCAACACCACTGGCAACACAAAAAAAACCCCAACAAAACACATCACAAGACAAATACAGAACAATACAAAGACATCACAAAGACATCCTGTTCCTCTTTAGCTCAGAAAGCACCAGAGCACCAGAGCAACAGATTTACTCTATTTGTTGAGTTGCATTGAGTTCCACAGATCTATGTACTTTCTTGTTCTACACATTGCTGAGTGGAACATTGATCTCCTGATGTGTCATAGACTAAGGTTTGTTTGATTGGGGTTTAATGTCTTACTTAAGGGTTATTGACTTATATGACGATTGACCGTTCATTTCACACTGTTTGATACTTACAAACAGTGGAAAACTGGGTTTGTTTGTTTGTTTGATTGGGTTAAACGTCCTACTCAATGATATTTAACTTATATCGCAGATCGGAATTGTTTGTTTAAGTTTAACACCATACTCAAAGATATTTCACTTTTCTGACGGCAGATTGTCCATTTTAAAAGGCCCATTGCTCATGTAGTTATGTATGTAGTAAAGTTGTTTTTTTTTTAGTGTGGGATTTTATATAGTCAAGCCTATTTCAATTATTCAACGACATTGACCATTACTTAACTTTCCTCCTTAAAATTATCTGTTTGTTTGATTGGGGCTTAAAGTCATACTCAAGGGTATTTCACTTATATGATGACAGGTTGTTCACTTCACAATGTTCCATGCCTAATTACGATGGAAAACTGTTAGGAACCCTCGCAAAAATCATGAGGTGTGACTCACTCACTCATGTGTCAACAGATGGATTTGATCCTGTGAACAGAACATCGAGGTAGGATATGTAGACGAACTCACAACCACTAAGCCATGGCCCTGGGCTCCCCTTAAATATGTATTTCACTTAAGCTCATTTGGTAACAGATTGATTCTTAAAAATGTGGAGGACTGAGAAGTCTTGTTATGATGCAGACTATAGATGAGTCCATGAGAACATTATATAAGCTTATGTGTGAGTGTGTTTGTAAGCTAATTATGACGCAGACTATAGATGAGTCCATGAGAACATTATATATGTGTGTGTGTGAGTGTGTTTGTAAGCTAATTATGACGCAGACTATAGATGAGGCTGTGAGAACATTATATGTGTGAAAAACCCTCTGTCATTGCCTAATGTTTGTTTTTTGTTTTGTGAAATCTTTATATATGGATCTTGGCGGTGAAAATCTGCACACGATACAGGATTTAAGTCCTACAGATTAACCTTTGAACCGTGATATTTCACTAAAATAACTCACTTTCACCGCACACGATACAGGATTTAAGTCCTACAGATTAACCTTTGAACCATGATATTTCACTAAAATAACTCACTTTCACCGCACACGATACAGGATTTAAGTCCTACAGATTAACCTAAAAGAACCGTGATATTTCACTAAAATAAAAATAACTGAAGGGTAAGCTTATTCCAACAATTATTGACACTAGTACAACCAAGATGTGAAGCATTTCCATAATGTTGAGAAGTTAATCTTCCTTCAGTATTCATCAAAGACAGTATTACTACTCTTCAAACAAACTGGCCATAGTTAAACTGTCATTGAACCATGATTTGGGGCAACAATTACTATCTGCAGGCGCTTGGTATTATACTTATTATGTGGGTTAATGGTAATTCTTTAAAAATTCAAATATTTGGAAAATAGAAATCTGTAGAGAACAGAATCCGGTGTTCAGTATTTCAATATGCAATGTAGGGTTCATGCTGCCTGACAGTTGTTCGTTTGCTTGATCAGAGTTTAACATCGTACTCAAGGGTATTTCACTTATTTGTATATGGCGATGCACTGTCCACTTTACACTATTCCTTGCCCTATTATGGCAGAGTACTGAGAGGAAACCTTGCAAAGACTTACATAGCAAAGGCTGGAGCCGTATCATTTGACTCACTAATACACCTGATGGTGGACAGATGCACTCGATCCTGTGAACGGTACATGAAGGTAGGATTAGTAAGCACACACGCTAACCACTAAGCCACCTGGCAGCTGTAGATCCAGCCGTCTTCTGCTTCCAACAAATGTTAAATATGGTAGGAGGGTGAGTAGCTGGTAATAGGTCAACACTAACAGATTGCAATGACACCAGTTTCCGTTACCTTGATTAAATTTATGATGAAAAATGCTGTCTAATTAACTTTACATTCTCTTCGGCTCTTTTCTGTACACGATCACAAGCAATAACAGAAAGTAATACAAACCTTTAAAGGATGTAGACTTAGTACGGAAAAGAGCAGCCACTAGAGTAACGAGCTATAGATCACTCGTTCTAAATATCCCGAGTTGGGGCTAACAGCAGCCAGCACTAATTCGACCCCGACACTAAGAGAACTCCCGTACAGAGTAGACAATTGGTATCCTAAGCCAAAATTTCGTAAGAAGCAAAATTAAAAATGGCAAAAAAACCCACACTCGCATAGCTTTTGAATACGTATCTGTGTTGCTGTTTGCTCATGTCGGTAATACGTTTAAATTCGTACACACCTTGTATAGCCGACGAGAACATCAGATACGGAGAGTTAGTGTGTATGATCTTATTGGAGCTACTGAGCTTGAAAGCCTCAATTCGTGTAATTGCTCTACATCGACACTTGTTCAAGTAGTTCTCAAATATTCAATTAAATTCACTAACCGGGTTACTACAGGCATAATATCCCAATCGAAATTTGTATCCTTTTATTAGGTAAACATGCTTAAAAAGTGGAACTTACAGGGCCTCCTACTACAATGCAAGTCTACGGTTAGGGTGGAAGAGAGACTTAATCAGCGGGCAAACACGGGCAATTTGCAACTTTATGTGCTCATCGATTTATTACACAAGGAGGCCAGTATTGTGACGATGCAGATGAGATTGGTAGGTGAGGGCAAGCTGCGGCGAATTCAGAACAAAGAAACTAGGACAGAGCATGCCAAGATCATAGCACTTTGGGAAAGCTATAGAAACGGGGACAAAACAGCGTCCCAGCTATTAAGAGCTGTATCCCACGTGATTGGACACTAGGCCTGTGAGGGACTTCATTGTCGCAGTGTGAAGTGGACAATCCTTGTCATATAATTGAAATACCTCTACTGATAGAAATAGTCCCGATTTGTTTATTGTTAATACGTTTTTTCTGAATATGTGTTCAACCAATTTTATCGAACCTCGAATAAAACTATATATATATATAAAAAAGTTGTAGAAAAGTTACCGCCTTTGTTTTAAGTACAGTGCTAGAAACATTAATTGTGGATTTACGACCAATCGATTTAGCACGGTGGCTGCTCAATGATCATTGAATAATACTGTGGACGGGTTGCCGTAAGACTATGGACGGGTTGATATAAACTGATGACGGGTTGGTTATGGACGGGTCGGCGTGTGGACGGGTTGACCGTGTCCCCTCATCCAAGGTCGAACAGTATAAAAAAAAGTACGGGAAATTTCATAATGGTTTCTGTTTAAATTGATGTAAAAATACTTGTAAATATATGAGGACGTTTCATGTCAAAAAATCATATACAAGTGACAACTAAGACAATATGATAAGTTATTAGAAAATTCGGGTAAGAAATAGTTTGGGTACGAAATGACTAGAATTAAGCACATTAGAGTACCGATAACACATTTTAGTTTTCTACATATAAAACCATTATCGGGTTCTCTGTTTCCGTTACCATGGTTTTGTTTGTCCACTGAAAATAAAACAAAGAACTAAAATGCCGAAATATCAACAACTCGCTGTTTTCTGAGATGATGATGCACTTAATGCATGACGGACTAAGTAGGTCTGTTCTATTACATAACCCAAAGACAACTAAAAGTGGACAGCACCTGTTCGATGTCGTCTGCCATTGCGGGAAATTATTTCAAATTTGTGCGACATTCCAACCTTTTATTGGTCAAATTTAAATTTGATATAACAATGATTCGAGACATCTTTTTAAATATGATATCATGTCAAATTAATACTGCAAGTATTTTTTAAATGTTATTATTATTGTTATTCAATGCGGGTCTACACTCACATGTACCTAGCGCGGTAATCTGACTTGGCATAGAAAGTTGCTAGGCTAACGATAGAGGAAAACGTTTATTATCGGTATGAAACAAATTGATCTATTTAACCTGTTAAATAATATTGGATACATACTGTATGCTCTATATAAGTCAACTGATACATTTGACTATTTGTGTTAAAAAGAAGCCATATATATTTCGTTTGTTAAGCCGTCAATCAAAATGAATCGGTCTCTTCGTCAAAACACATATCCTTATGGCTAGGCCCTATAGAGTATAGTATAGGCCCTAGGTATAGGCCTCAGGCCTAACACAGTAGGGAAATTTGATAAAAATTATTTAATACACTGCAATTTGCTTTATAAATGTATCTGGTGTGCTTATCTTAAAAGTCTAAAGGGAGATTTCAAGAAATGTCTTGCATCATAGACAGCATTGACATCTATACAAATACATGTATCTTCAGGATGATTGTTTGTTTGATTGGGGTTTAACGTCGTACTCAAGGGTATTTCACTTATGTGATGACGTGCCAGCCCAATGGGTGAAAGAAACCATCTTCGACACCACTGGCAACAAACAAAGACAGGACGGGACAAATACAGGATGACAACAACAGGACGCAATACAAACACCACAAACAGATTGGCTTCCTTTTCGCCTTTAGCTCTGAGATCACCAGGGCAATATTAAGTTCCCTCCAGCCAACCGTGCAAACAAGAAATGAGAAGGGTTGTTGCAGTTTAAAAAATAATTTTCCTCCAGTGATAAGTAATGAGAGAAGAGCTATGTACCAAACAAACAAAAGCTATCCCAAGACTATAAAACATCACAACATGGATTTTCTTTTATATATAAAAAAACCTTCCCCGACATCGTAAAAAAAAAAAATGCTGCAAGTTTTCCCCTTTTCAATACACTGCATTATTTGAGTATATGCCAAAAAACAAAATCAAAAAATGGTTAATCTCTGTCATAATTTCTAGAACTAAATTTTTAAAAGTTAAATTTTTACAACCATTGACTTAAATTGATTTAGTTTAGACGTACCTTCACCAGTGTTTTGTCTCTATCAGTACTACTGTTACTGCACGTGCTCAGTGTACTCGGGGACTTCCTGCCACCACCGTTTTTCTGTGAGCTACAGGAGCTATTGACTGGGCTATCAACGTTATCTGGACTACTTGTACTCTGGCGGTCTTTTTGTGAACGAAGTCGATTTTTTGCCTGGAATTAAAGAGAAATATATGATAAATCTTTTACAAACTTTGCAAACATAATTCCTTAACTTAAAATAAAAATTGTTTCCTTTTTTAATTACTTAAAAAATATTATGTTGACCATTCTAAACTGTAAGTCTCTACTTTGGAAGAAATCCTGCTTGTTTTCAATATGGGGCATGAACGTATTCTGTTCTTCAAATAATTGTCATTTTAAGCCATATTTACGTCTATTTTAGTCATAAGCCCTAACTGAATGGGTGAAAAATTCCCTCTTTAGGATCACTGGCAACTGACAAAAAATCCAACTCCTTGCCCAAAATGTCAGTTCTTCAGAATATTACTCCAATTTGGTTGTAGATAATTAAATATATATAAATAAATAAAAAAAAATAAAAAAAAATAAATGTGTATATAGCATTAAAAAGTCCATGAACAGAATTTGGTAACAGCCACACAGACAGACGATTTTGAAAAAAGGATACAAAAAATAAAAACACGAAAAACACGTACATCTAAAAAGCTATATTTCTTTATATCCAACATCATGTCAGATGGTTTTTCAGTAATTTCTAAAACCTTCACTCAATTTCATACCCGGAGAGAAGACTGGAATTGCCATACCTGTTCAGGCAATGAATGCATACAACAAGTGAACAGCACAAGCTGGCATGCATATAAGCTTAAGTTCAAAGTTTACAGCCAAATCTGTCAAATATTCGCTTGGCTAGTGACAATATCTGTCCAGCTTAATATAAACCTGACGTCCCAAATTGATAATCTGACTATAGGCGATTCTTTGTTTAGAGGTAAACTGTTCAGGGTATTATTGACAACGAGGCACGGCTTTCAGTGTTTACCCAAGACATTACTCAGCTTTTGTTCCAAAACACCAGGCTCAGCAAACCTTGAAAATTGTTTCACTGGGACTTTACAAAGGATTGAGGGATTTTCAGTAACTTCAATGGATTTGAAGAGACAGACAAGGAAAACACAGCCAATGTTTTATCTGTATGTTTTAAGCGGAGGAAACAATACTTATATAAACACTTGTACTAGGTAAATTGAGATTTACGCACAACTGCCTTGGCAGACGAGCTCGTTGAAAAAGATTGATTGGGTTTTTATTCTGGTGTGCGTAACAATGGTTGAAGGCAACCATCATAAATAGCACTGGCAACATATGTTTGTTTGTTTGGGATTTAACGTTGTATTTCCCATATATGATGACGGATTGTCCACTTCACATGAACTGTGTTTTCAACAGACCGGGTATTTCCCTTATATGATGACGGATTGTCTACTTCACATGAACTGTGTTTTCAACAGACTGGGTATTTCCCTTATATGATGACGGATTGTCTACTTCACATGAACTGTGTTTTCAACAGACTGTTTTTAGCAAGAGGGCTATAACTCTTGAGCTTTCCCTCAACTCCCAAAGCACCATTTACCAGGGTGCAGTACGTTCAGAGAACCTTACGAGATTGGTCAAATAGCCTTATTGTCAAGATTGAAATCTACACTTTTGTTAACTCACCTCTTTACTTTGCCTTGTTCTCATATTGTGTTTTCCGTTAGACGTGTCGTCTTCCTGGACAGGTTTGAAAAGAAACGGAGGTGGATCTTGCCGGCCATCTAGAGGTCTTTCTTCACCGTATTTCTTAAAGAAAATTCTACACTCTGTACACAGGAGCGTTTTATCCTTACCAGCATGGTGCCAGTCCCGAGATGCTGAAGACAGAAGAATGTTTCAAACTTAGCTAAAGACTGCATGGTAGAAAATTTGGCAACGGTCACAAATACAGAACATCACAAACAAATCTGCTTCGACCGAGGAAGCCGAGGGAGTATTCTGCAGGGCCATGGCCCACCCGTTCCCTCACGGGGCCCTTTATATGGTAAAAAATATATCTGGTAATGACAGGTGGGCTAAGTAAAACATGTGAGTAGGATAAGGAACCCAACATGTTAGCCATGGAAACACAGCCACTGGCCTATTATCATGCTTACAACAGCTTTAGGTATAATAGCAAAGACAAATCCAGGGGTTTTTATAGACCAAAAAACTTCATCAAACTCAATTTGATATTACCTTAAACTCAATATTTTTAGCGCGCCCTTGGCGAACAAAATACATGAATAACTAACTTTTCATCCTTAATTAAATAAAATTAACATGTTGGTGGACATGACACTGTATGAAGTGAGGAAATCTGCAGGTCATCCACTGTAAATTCTGAATTTTATAGCTCGCCAGCGGCCAAAAGAAGCCAAATCTCCTTTTTTTCTAACAAAACTGAACATCAAAATCAAGAAAAACTCAATTTGCCGTTATTTTTCATCGGGGTATTCCTGATGAAAAAGTGTCCATAAAAACCACTGCAAATCTGACAGCCGTGAACACCACCAACATGTTCATCTATCCTCCCTATCTCTTCAACATGTATGAACACACTGTACATCTATGTGTAGCTTGTAGATCTGTCCTTATGCAACACACTGTGTGAATCTAACCGATCAATATTCCAGTATAACTGTTGTTAAAAATTCATCGACAATGAAGCTAAATCCAGAGATAAACTATCAGGGTTTTGAATGTAACCAGTTAAATCTGTAACATATGTATACATGCAGTCCACTGATTGTTTTTGTGTGTCTCAGTGTTTTGCGTGGTTATTTTTTCAATCACAGGATGCCTTGTCAGCCCTATTGGTGACAGAAATCCCTCTCGGTGCCACTAGCAACAAACAAAGACAAGACAGGACAATAATAAGATGCTATCAAAACTGTTCAGCTTCATGTTGCCCTAAGAGCTCTAGGGTAATGGAATTGTTTGTTTGTTCGATTGGTGTTTAATGTCGTGCTTAAGAGTATTTCACTTATATGATGACGGATTGTCCCCTTCACACTGTACATAGCCTTATTACGGTGGAAAACCGAGAGTAAACCTTGTAAAAATCACCCCCATGATTGCCGGAGCTACAACATGTTACTCGCTCATATACCTGATGGTCGACAGGCAGACTCGATCCAGCGAACGGTAAATTGAAGCAGGTTCAGTTTATGAAGCTCACTGGCTACCACTTAGCCAAGGCCGCGGGCCCAAGGGCAAGAGGAAGCTCTGGTGTTGCTTTTCAGGCCATCCAAAATATAACATAGTGGCTAGATAGGTAGGTAGGCATTAGTTTTTGTGTCCCATATGGTCATGTTTTTCTGAATAAAAAATTGTATACTCGCACTTGCGATTTAGGCCTGTCTGTAGGCTAGTACGCCTGTTTAATGGCGGTGGTGTATTCAATTTTTATTATAAAACAAAATAACCCTTGATCTTTGGGTGAGGAATTTTTTTTTCTCCTTTAAATCAGGAAAAAAGATCCCAATTTTCTGAAAAAAGGCATAAGAAAAAAAAAAAAAAAAAAAATACTGACCATTTTTTTCCAACCTTGAATTTGTGGGTTACAGTTTAGGGTTACAGGAAACAAATAAAGAATTATGTATGGCCTAAGCTTTGTGAGCTTTAGGGCACTGGAAGCTCGCATCAGCACCCAGCATGTGGTGTTAAGAATAATTCACTTTTAAGATTTACTCTACTGGCTGTTTTGTTTGTTAGACTAGGGTTTTAAATTGCATTTAGAAACCCTAAAACATCAACCTCAGTTTGGCCAGAATTTCCTATAGCAACCTCAACCACTGCACCTTGTGTGAAGAATTACTCTCTTTGAGCATTGTCTCACTAGCCCTAAAGTGATATCATTTAGACGTTACCCAGAGTGCATTGCAGCGACCTGGCTGTGTTGAGCCCCCTTGTAAAGAGAATTGACGAAGAGTCTGTCGGTAAGCCGCGTAACAAGGATTGATTGCCTGGGCTTTGTCAGCCTCAGCGTTTCACAGTCAGTTAGAGAGCATTAGTTAGGTGAGGAAATTGTTCTGTTGAGAAGATATGGAGTTTCTCTGTGTTTCTCAGCTGCCCTTCTCATTCTCCATTTCCTCGGGTCATTTTCTGGCAGTGAAGAACACCGTCTGCCCACAGTGACCACAAGGAGGCGCTGCCATTGATTTATCTCTTCGGAGTTAACGGCAAGAATGAGGGTTTCCATTTTTTGTTTGTTTGTTTTTTTATTTATTTGGTGGAAAACGTACTTAATATTTAAATATTCAAAACATTGCTTGATTGGTGTTTTACGCCGTGCTAAAGGGTATTTCACTTGCATGATGGCGTGCCAACTCTATGAGTGAAAGAAACCATTCTCAACAAATGTTCCCCAGACAGCGATATAAAGACACCAAAACATTGATTGATTGGTGTTTTACGCCGTGCTTACGGGTATTTCACTTATATGTCAGTGGTGTTTTCCAACAATAATTGACACCAGCACAACCAAGATGTGAAGCGTTTCAATAATGTTGAGAATCGAATTTCCTTCAGTGTTTTAGTAAAGATAGCATTGCTACTTTTCAAACAAACTATCCTTTATAGCCAGAGGGCCAAGACACAATAAAAGCAGTTTATTTTGTTCGATTGGGGTTTTACTAATTCACTTATGATGACCAAACATCTGTTTCTTGGTTAAATGCCGATGAAAATCGAGAAAAAAACCTTGTAAAAGTACACCAAGGAGCCACATCGTGTGACGCACTCATATACTAGGTACATATAGTCGACAGATAGACTCAAAACTCTTAGCGCTTCAAACTCCACCTTGGCTAAATACAGTGGAAAACCAGGAAGAAACCTCGTAAAAACCACCCCCGCAATTGCCAGAGCCACATCATGTGATTCACTCATACTCCTGATGGTCTACAGACTCGATCCCATGAATGGTAAATTGGAAAGGATCAGAACATGCTACCACTAAGCCTGGGCTGCAGACCCACAAACAAATACAACATATATAAAAGATCATCCATAAATCCTAAGATTTGAAAGCACCAAGCAACATGATTTCACTCATTATATTGGGTTAAATCACTGTATTTAAGATCATTTCACTCAAATAACATGGTGCTAGCCTAATGGCTGATGGACATCAACATAGACATCACTGACATCAAACCAAGACGAGACAATCCCAGAAAAAATTCAGTGACATCATAAACAGATCCACACTAGTTAGACCACCAGGGCAATGACAAAGTCTCTCCAAATCAACCAGCCAACACACCAGAGAGTTAACAATGTTAACACCAGCTCGCGTTGAACATCATAAAGCAGTATCAATTATTTTTGTAAAGGAGCATCATCTCAAGACATAGGCTGTAAAATGAAATAAGAAGTGTGTGAAGTATGACAAACTTACTTTTTGTAAAACAATGCCTGCAGGCGTAGCCACTCAGGTCTCTCCCTTCACTCTCCTCTGAATCATTATCAGATAATTCACTGGCTGAACTCAAATCCACTGAAAAACAGAATAAATTTAACAAGTTTAGTTATTGTGTTTGTCTATGGCAACAATGAGAGGAAATAAGAAACTTTTCAACAAATAAGATTCATTTAGATTTTTGCTGACATGCAAAAAAGCAGCTAAATGTCAGGTGACAGTGTTACATTGTATGATTTATTAACATTAACCTCCATACACGTACTTAAGGTTAGTTCACTGATGCTACATCTTGCCAGCCAGGTGGGTGAAAGAAAGCACTCTCTCTGCTACTGGCAAGACAAGACACTCACAGGACGTATTGGCTTGTTTGTTTGGGGTTGTACTCAAAGGTATTTCACTTATATGTCAACGGATTGTCCACTTCACAATGAACCTATCCTTATTATGGTTGAAAACCGAGAGGAACCCTAGTAAAAATGACCGGCTTGCCGGAGCCACAACATGTGACTCGCTCATATATCTGATGGTTGACAACGGGACTCGACCCTGTGATTGATTGTACATCGATGTTTGTTGGATTGGGGTTAAACGGCATACTCAAGGGTTTTTCACTTAATGACAATGGATTGTCCACTTCACACTACACCTAGCCTTAGTACGGTGGAAAACGGAGAGGAAACCCCGTAAAAAACACCAGATTGCCGGAGCCACAATATGTCACTCGCTCATATATGGTCAACAGGCGGACTCAATCCAGTGAACAGTACATCGAAGCTGGTTCAGTTTTATAAGCGCACACGCTACCACTAAGCCACAGCTGCGTAATACAAAGGTATTGAAACAGATCAGCCATGAGTTAGATGCACGATTGGCATTTTTTGAAGTCTTGCGTTACTAATGTCATGTACA